>CACSLK010024742.1:10406236-10428331 GCA_902706635.1 Striga hermonthica
ATTAGTATTATTATAACTACATGTAGGGAGGATTGGTGAAAGGGGGAATTGTAGCTCCTCGTGCCTCCAAACAGATTCATGACGTGAGGATTTTGATTCGCCACATTATCTCTAATTCAGAGAAAGTGGAGGTAACATTCCAAAGGTTTTCTCAAGTACATCCTTATGAGGAAAAATCTTCAAAACGCATGTGCGCTTCTTTCATACCAAGCACTAACTCTTATCATCGCTTTTCATTGTTCAATTGACACCAGTTTTTATTACCCAAATGTACTGAATACAGGCTTACAACACAAAATTTCTATTAGTTAAGACTGTTGGCAACAGACAACAACCACAAAGTTGGCATTATCACGACTGTTTCTTATGTCGTCATTTAATGCAACAGAAACCTGTCTTCTTTTGGTTTTCTATGACAGGCTATAGCGACGATGAGTTATCGCTTTCTTGGCATCAATAAGTGAGGCACACCATTATATCTAGTAGCTTTTCGCAATTTATTTTATAGTGATACGTAAGCATGCATATGTCAACTAGAGTAACCAGTATAAAAAGAACTGGTGTAATCCTTATCCATTCAAACTAAGAAAACAACAAATCTATTCAAACTAAGAAAATAAACTCCAAAGAGAAACTATCTTAAGTCGCAAAAGAACCAATGCTTATAAAAGGTTAATCAGTCAGATGCTTGCAAACCTTAGGATGCATAAGTGGAAAAATTGTTCATAAATCCGTGTAACCCACATCGTCATAGACTAAAACAATCTTAACAACTAATAATGATGTTTTCTTTCATTAGCAAGCGGATTGGATTGCAACAGGAACATTATAGTTAAATGATAAATCCTCATTGACAGTCGGAGAAATTCTTTAATCCATGGGAAAACACATATCTCAGTTATATTAACTAAGTGGAGGTACACATGATGACCAAGATTATGCTAGGATATTAGGTTGGTTACATAGATATCAATGCATGTAAACCCACGCCACGTTATCAACATAGTTGGATACATACGTTTACTTCATATTCATGTACCTTCCATCAAGATGTGAGCGTAAACAAATAACAATATGCATAAAGAGTAAAAACCACTTCAAGTAGCAGAGATACAATATGAAAACCTAGCACTCAGAAACCAAATTCAGATGCAAATCCAATTCCTGGTTAATATATCAGACGAAAAAAAAAAATGAGCAAAACCCTACATTTAGAAACGTTATGTGGATATATACAATATTCGCTAAATAAAAATTCAAACCACTGAACAAACACAGGGAGTCCTCCCAATAGATACCACAGTTATTATCTCTAATACTCCATGAAAACAAAGTCGCAAACATACCAGTATTCGAGGTCACCCAAGCACACCTTTTCTTGACCGGAGCACCATCCGCCGCATAACCATCACACTCGCTCCCCACACATTTCCCATTACCTTCCACACCCTCGACCCTCTTTCCTTTCAAGCTGCCCAGCTGCTTCTTCTTTACATGTGGTGCGGGATTCATGGTCTGGCGGGCAATAGTCCCGGTGGAGGCCCTGCTGCGTGTAGAATCAGTGGAGGCATCCGAGGAGCATGAGGCGTTCAGGGACAAGTTCGGCAGCCGTTGGCTCAGAATCGAGCCGGCACTGCTTGAGTTCCTCCTGAAACCCACCGATGAAGGTATTTTCTCTGGGAACCCCACTGGAGACTTGTTCCCCTTGGCCCCATCAGCTGCTGGCGCCTCGACAGGCGGCTGCTCTGTCTTCTCGCATTTGAGCTTGAGGGCCGGCTTCCGCAACTCGACGGGGCCGGTTTTATTCCCGGCCGGTCCCAGCACCGGTCGAGCCTCCAGTTCCTTGAAATTCGTGGGTTTAACCTTCGGCGGTCCAGACATTATAGACTCAATAGAGCTAGGGTTTCCAAAGTACAGTAATCAGGAGGAATTTCAGAATGAGCATTGCCCGAAGTAAATTAGGGCCTTCGGGTTGAGGTTCGGAATGTACATTGTGTTTACGGTAGAGGAAATCGGTAACCTAGAGAGAGAAACAACAAACCAGCTATCGTTCAGTGTGGAGTGACGGCGGCCAGGAGCCCTTGGAGCGGTGGCGGTGGTGGCGGCGGATGCGTTGCTTGCAGGCGGAGGAAACTTTGCTGCGGCGGTGGCGGTGGATCAACAGCGGCCAACTGCGGATGTTTTTAGAGAGAGAGGGGAAAGCAGGAGAAAAGAGTAGGTGGCTGCATTTGCTTGCAGTGAAGAGAGCAGAAAACTATTCCACTTAAAGGTTGCCACCTCAGAAACAAAACCTGTCCAACTCCTTTTTCTTTTTCTCATTTTTCCTTTCTTAAAAGTGTAAGTTGGACGTTTGGTTCTGTTTCCAAGTTCCCTTTCGTGTTTTTTAGTCTTTTTGGGTTCCTAAAGGTTTGTCACGCAAATCCCTTTCTTATATATTAATTCAAAGTTTAAGTGGTAGATTTTCAGACATCGAATGTTTACATGGCGAAAATCTATGCTTTGTGATATTTTTTTTATATTATTTTTACTCTGGAGTTAGGTTTGGTATTAGACATAAATAACTTTACACATATATTCATTGAGTAATGCTACATTGTCAACCTAGGGGTCATTTACTTTGAGGGTTGGGATATGATAAATAATATATCCCTCGTTTACATCAGCTGATTGGGACAAATATTTTCCTCGCTGGCACGCATGTGGCGCGCGGGACCCACACCATTATCGCGGTTTCTGGGACAAATTTAATCCCGGGGGGAGGCCGGATATTTGTTATCCCGTTTTGACATCCCCAACTTACCCTCACTTTTCCATTGTAAAAATATATAAATGCCCCTTGGGTTCCATTTATTTACTACCAATTACCCATATAAAAACAAAAATCCGTCATTTGTGATTTTTATGGCAGAATCGAGACCTTCGCTTACCCCCCCTCCCCCCCAGTAACAGACGAACTCTGTGCTCTTCGTCATCTTTGAAAGGTAAGGTCGATTTTCTCGTCTTTGTTATGTTATTTTGTAATGAAGACATCGATTATCATTGTGCCTTTTTTATATCGGTTTTTTATTTTTTATTTTTTTTTTGTTTTAAAATTTTAATTTTTTCGTGCTGAATATGACTGCTTCATGTTGCCCTAGGTGTGTAGATCCTTGTTCATGGTTGAGTACCTGTTATTCTTCGTCGTTTCGTTGTCTGTGGTAAGTTTCGAGTTTCCCCTTATTTTTCTGTTTTTCTTGTAACATTGTTTTGTGATTTGGCATTAACATTGATGTTGTTATGAAAATGGAGCATTTTTCCTAGTTCACTTCGGCTGCGACGAGCACGAGCAGGGGAGGAAGCTATACAACTTTGCTATTTTCCATGCGGCCGCAAGGTGCTGAACTCTTTTTTACCCTTTTGACATTTATTTTGAGATTGTAATAATGTTGTGTTGTTGTGTTTGGGCCTTAATTTGTTGAGTTGCTGAAATTTCTGGGAGTGTTCTTTATTATGCGTTGAATTGTGCTCACTTTCAGAGACTATAAAGTGTTATTTGCCCTTGTTTTGGATAAATTATTGGAATCTCAATTTGGTTGTCGTCTTGCTGAAATTCTGTGTTTTTTGTTTTTATTTTTTAAGAGTATGTTAATGTTCGGTTTCAGTAATTGGAACCTCAGCTTGTTTTTAATTTTCCTCATTATAGGTACATGTTATTTATTTCTGCTGATTTGTGCTTAGCTTTAGACTTTATAACTAAATTTTTTTCATGTCTTAACTTGTTAAGTTTTTAGAGAAAGAAGAAGAAAAGCATGTTGTAGTGTTGGCATATTTTTCTTGCGAACATTTGTGCATGAGTTTTTTGATCAATTGCCTTGTTTTGTTTAAATATTAGACATTCGTTCCCAAGTAAACAATGGGCATGTCCTTATGTACTGAAAAATGGATTGGTTTATGCGAATGTTATACATATTTTGTTGTACTGATTGTGTCAAATAAACTTGTTTGGTTCATAATTTGTTCATTTACTGAAATGACTTGGAATTTCCAAAAAAATTGTTATATCTGAAACCTAGTGAAGCATGTATGTTTTGTGTTTTAATTGTTATAAAAAGTTCCAGTGACCAACCACTGCTGCAGTAAATTGTTATATCTGAAACCTAGCCTTGGTTCCAGTGATATATAAAGTTATATGTTATGATGATATCTATTAAATATGAAGAGCCTAGTGAAGCATGTATGTTCTGTGTTTTGATTGCTTTCATTGTTATGTAAAAATTGCCTAGCTTGTTTTTAAATTTTCTGTCATCCATCAATATTCGTTGTACTTTATTGCCAGTTTTAATTAAGATCAAAAACACCAATTAAATTTTCTGTCATCCACATTAATTTTCCAAAACCAGATCAAATTCTAGATGAGCCTGAATTTTAAAAAATCCAATTTCTAGGTGAAAATTGCAAAACCTCCTAAAATTATCTTCTGTCATCCATCAATATTCGTTGTAGTTTATTGCCAGTTTTAATTAAGATCAAGAAATAATTTGTGAATGTTTTGTGCTAGTCAATGTTATCAGTTAGTAGGGAATGATTTCTGGAATGTTTTTAATTTGAAATATATAACTATTACTGGTAACTTTATGTGTATGTGGATGTTTTTTGGAATGTGAATGATTTCTGGTGGTGATGTCTGCAATGTTTGTAATTTTGACATATAACTATTCAGTTTGTGTTGTGACAGATAACTATACATGTGAACATGTTGTTTATGTGTATGTTTCATTATGTCTAAAGTACTTTTTGAATTTTACTAACATTAAAGCAATTTTCTTGTATTACTCCTCTGTTTCATAACCAGTCTTAGTATGCTTTACTAGAGGGTTGACTGAATAGCATGTTTAGAGTGACCATTATGTGTTGTACGTGCTGTTTTTGTTGTTTATTTTCATCTGAGTATAAGTGTAGTGAGTATGCCCTTTTGAAGTTTATTTTGAAGGGGAATATGAGCATTACATAAGAGTTATTTGCCCTTGTTTTGAATAAAATATTTGAACCTTAGTGTATCCTTGCACAGAGTATATTAAACCAGAGTATTTGAAGTATTAATTTTTGGATAAATCTTAGTTATCCTTGCCCTTGTTGTTCAATCTTTGTAGATGGATAACGTGCGAGACAAATTACTAATTTTCACTCTTTTGGAAGAGATTGTTCTTGGTGCTCCTTTTTTTTTCATAGTGGCTAGTTACTACTACCACAAATTCATACTCCCTCGCCGCCGTCGACCTTCGTTGACTAGCGGACTCACATACCGATTGAGGGATAGAGTGCCCTTTCAAGTGAGTCATATGCAAAGGCTAGTCGACGTTAGCGACACCACTTGCCTTGAGAACCTCCGTATGGACAGGAACTGTTTTGGTCGCCTTTGTTTCCTCCTTAAAAATTTAGGGGGTCTTGTTTAATCTAGAAACGTTGCACCGAGTGAACAAGTTGCCATGTTTCTTTCAATCCCCGCACATCATAAGAAAAACGTCACCTTGAAGTTTGATTTTACGAGATCAGGTAGAACCGTAAGCAAGTACTTTAACCGTGTACTTGATGCGGTAATCCGCCTTCACACTGTCCTAGTCGCCACACCTAAGCCAGTTGAGGATGATTGTTCAAATTCACGGTGGAAATGGTTCAAGGTAGCCTACTACACAACACCCTTACCAACCCTTAGTCATTTTTTTCTTATCAACTCTTTCCAAACTAATACTATTTTTTTTTTCCTTAGGGGTGTCTAGGAGCACTAGATAAAACATACATTAACGTTCGAGTCCCATCAAAAGATAGAGGAAGATATAGGAATCGAAAGGGTCAAGTGTCAGTTAATGCACTTGGGGTGTGCGATAGAAATATGAACTTCGTCTACATGCTTTGTGGATGGGAGTGGTCTGCTGCTGATAATCGAGTACTAAGAGATGCAATCACTAGGGCAAATTCACTCCGAGTCCCAAACGGTATTCCCTTTATTTTTTAGAATAAATAGTGTAAACAACACCCACTCTTAAAACACTCAATCAAACATAACACAATCGTTTACAATGCAGGACAATATTATTTGGTGGATGGTGGTTACACTAATGGTTCTGGCTTTCTATCGCATATAGGGGTGTCAGATATCACTTAGATGAATGGGGTACAGGGTCCCGTACTCAACAAAACTTTAGAGAACTCTACAACCTTCGGCACGCCAAAGCTAGAAACGCGATTGAACGTGCTTTTGGCATTCTAAAAATGCGTTGGGCAATTCTTAGGAGTAACTCTTTTTACCCCATTAAGACCCAAAATCGCATTATCATGGCGTGCGCGCTTATTCATAATTTTATACGTACAACAATGTCCGAAGACCCCATCGAGAACGAGATTCCAGAATTCCCGATACCTTCCAACCCACCGTCTGACGACGACTACATAGATCAAGTTAAAAGTAGTCCCGAATGGACCCAGAAGCGGGATCTCCTAGCCCAACAAATGTTCACAGAATGGCAAGGCGGTGTTCCCTAATAGATAAACAAACTTATCTTTGTGTACTTTCATAAGACTCTATTAGTTACTAAGTATGTGTGACAAATGTTTTTGAATTATCTTTTGTCGGTTATTATACAATATTAATGTTGTTGAATATGTTGTTATGGTGATTATTGACATTAAATAATGTTGTGTTTTGTGTATTTCCTGTATATTTTCTTGTGTAGTATATCATTTTGTTTGACGACATTTTTTTAGATGCTTTTATTTGGAAATACTCTATTAACCCAAAATAAAAATAATAAAAAATATTGCTACAACATTATTGTTCCTACAGCAAAATTGTCATGGAACCATCAATGACATCGGGTACCCAAAAAGAGGGCGGCGCCACCTCTAAACGTCGTGTGTGGACATCGGCTGAAGAGAATGCCCTAGTTAATGCTCTAAAGGATATTGTAACCGAGGGGTGGAAAACAGAAAACAGCTTCAGAATGGGCTATGCATTTCAGTTGGAAAAAAAGATGAAGACATATCTTCTCGGATGTGAAATTCGTGCTGACCCGCACATAACTTCCAAAATGCATGTTTGGAAGAAAACATATGCGAGTTTGGATAATATAAAAGCAAATAAATCGGGTTTGGGATGGAATGATGTTTCAAAAAGCTTCTCCTGTGATGATGATAAGTACCAATCGTTGATGAAGGTTTGCTTAAAATTCCAACTCTGAGTCGTCTATATATTTCACATAATTTACATATTCTCATTACATTTTTTTTTTTTGCGTCCCAACCTATCTCCAATAGGTTGATCCTAATGCGAAGGGACTGAGGAACAAGTCTTTCCCCCACTTCGATGATTGGGAGGTCATCTTCGGGAAATACAGGGCATGTGGTGGTGATGCCTAGTCTTTCGCAGACGCGGCGCAGGATGTACAGCATGACCAGCCGTACGAAGAATACGATGAGATCCCATTGCAGACCACGCAGCCCACCCATGGCCCGGGCAATGATGCCGGTCAGTCGTCGGGTACGGCGTCTGAAAGTAATTCCAAGAGAGGGGGGAAGACGAGGGGCACAAAAAGGAGGTCCACACACTTGATGGACGATCGTTTCATCGATGTCATGGAGATGTTCTCGCTGAACACGGATGGCCGGTTGGCCGAAATCAGTGCCAGACTGGGCAACGAGCAAGCGGCACAGGTTCAGGCGACGCAGGCTCAGATGAATGAAGTAATGGATGCGCTCCGGAAGTTCAACTTTCTATCTGGTGAGGAGCGAATGGTGATATGCCTGCGTTTGTGCAACAATGCGAGGGTGCTTGCTATGTTTTTGGGCATAGGGGAAGAGGATAGGGCACTCATGGTGAGGGTCATCCGCGTTGGTCGGGGGTAGTGTTGTTAATGGGAAATCGTTGTGTCTCGTTATGGTGTCCTTTTCTTACTTGTAGACGGTGTGAACTGTTTTTGTTGGTTTTGGTGGCTTGTGGTCGTTGCGACATGTTTGAATTGTTGGGATTTATGAATGTGTTTGTGGTTTTTGGGACATGTATGGCCTTTTAGAACTTGTGAACGGTATGAACTTTTATTTTATATATTAGAATGGTGACCATGTATTCCATTGTAATGGTGTACTTGTTTTGCATTGTGCGTTGAATGAAATTTGTTATTTTTCTTCTTAAACTTATTTATTCTTTATGTTATATCGCTCGTTGCAGGTTGACTATGGCTACGTACAACGAAAGCTCGCCATGGGGGTGTTTCTACGTATATATGGACATGTCAGACTACCCCACCATAGTAAGTTAAACTTCATAACCTGTAAAAAAACTAATGTCAAGATGATAGCGAAAGAAAAAACTTCAAACCTGAAAAAAAAAGGGGAAACAAACAAAGGGAAAATTTGAAAGAAAAAAAAATTCAAAACCTGAAAAAAAAATAATGACAATATGAAATATGAAATTTTTTAGGCCATTTCTGAAGCGGAGTGTTACTTTGGGAGACACGTGATGCCTTTTCCAGTTACTCTCATAACTGTTGAAGGCCGTCACTACCCAATGAACATGTGCAAAATTCGAGGTCCAAATGTCTACGACCCAAGGGTTAGTTTGCATTTTGCAAATGGGTGGCAACGTTACGTTCAATCGGAGGATATACGTCAGGGGTACTACGTGTATTTTGAACGGGATGAGTTCAGAACGTTCAATGTGAAGGTCTACACTTGTAATGATATACAGAGGCCTCCACAGAACCGGTTTAGCATAAAAAAAAAAACAAAAAACAAAAAACTCACGTGGACGTGCTCTTTTGGTAAGTGAATGATTTCATGTTTTACAATTATACCTTTCGTCAACATTGTTGTTGCATAATTAATAAAATGTTATCTTATTTAATATATATATATATATATATATATATATATATATTTGTTGTAAAGCCAATACCAATGCAGTTTTGGAACGCACATGTTGAAGGACAGGTTCCAGAGATAGACCGTGCGGTGATTATGTTCAAGGGGGATACATATTCGATGCATATAGATCGATCTCATGGTAAGAGGCAGTTGAAAGATGGCGATATGCGTCATTTCTTTGAAGAAAATGACATTGTGGAGGATTCGGAGTGGGTCTTTACATTGATTGCGTTTAGGTATCCTTGGTTTAGAGTGGTAAAAATTTGTGTGTAGCATGTATTTGAACGGCAAACTTTTGGACACTTTTCGGTAGTGAATATTGGTACTTGGTGTGAAATTATGTAAGACGTGGGTGTTATCATAATTCTAGGTTTATTAAGACATTTTTTATGTTTTATTTGTGTTTTAACTGGTAACTTTTTTAATATGGCTATAATGACATATTTTTCATTCTTACATAACGTGTATATTAATTAAACATGGTACGTAACCCATAAATGGTACATAAAACAAGAAACGTAGATTACGCCTCCAAATCCTTCATAACCATACAGAAGACATGCCTAATACATAACACCTTGCCTAATACATAATACAAACACAACTGCCTACGCCTTAAAGATGCTACGCATAGGTCCTAAAAATAGACGCAGTGGAACACATACAGAACATGCAAAAGAAACATGCAGTAACCATAAAACAAACATAATAGCTAATAACAAACATAATAATAAATAAAAATAAACAAACAACCAACAACAACTAACATACTGAGACACCACTGAAACAAGAACATAGAAGGGGAGGATGTAGTGACGAGACTAATTCCATGGCCAATTATGCGTGTAATACATAGGAGTGACAGAACATGCAGTGGATGTAGAATTTTCTTCCGGATCATGTGCACCGTGAGTGGAGTTGTCGTTTCTGGGCTGATTCGCGGAGCCATCATTAGACCCGGTTTGACTATGTATGGATTGCTTCGGTTTAGGGGCCTTCGAACTGCTACCCAGATAAAAGGCAGGACGCGTTGGTTGTTTTTTATGGGGGATGTATGTTCGAACGGGGTAGGGCACTAACCTACTAGGTGGCACACGCTTTGGGGTGTAGTCCTCAACATTTATAACTTCAACATCTTTGCCACATACCTTACCTTTTTTCTTATTGTCTTCGGTGTCGCTGTCAGAAATATAACACCACTCGAATGGAGATACGTACGGTGGCTCCACGTGAAACAACTCGACAATTTTGTTATGCAGTGGATCACCTTCTGTCATGTACGCGATGGCAAAATCATCCCACTATGTAAAAAAAAAAGTAATAATTAATTTAGTTTGTACATCCATCGTTCCTTGGTGTATGAAATGATATGTAAATCATTTAAGAAAACTCACATTAAACAATTGATACCAAGTTTTGTTCGAAGCATGGTACTTGTTATGCTCGACGTCGTATTGAACACCATCCTTGTCTTTCAGCGCTATTAAGATATCATGTCGTTTCGCATACATTCCAACGCGGGTACCGATGTACTCTACTGTGAAACTCTTGGAAAACCACGCATTGAATGCGTTCGTAGCACCAAGTATTGACTCACTATTATCTGCAAAAGGAACAAATATACCACACAACTTGTTTTCAAGTAAATAGTCGATTAAAAACTCATCAAACTTTGGTGTCCAATGTAGGTCGTACAGATAGTCGCCCTGCACTACACCAAAATCAGGAGCCATCGGACTTTAGTACAACTAGCTGATATTTTTGGTTTACTTCCTGTGTATGTGGATTTAAGAGTTCTGAAGTTTGTCGATGTTAGTTGCTTGAAGTGTGTTGGTTAAATAGAGAGATATGGCGACACCATATCTCAATAATGTTTCACATTGTAAAAGCCATAAATTATGGTTTGCAGGTAAGTGAAGTCTAATCAGTTCAGCTTTGCAACAACAAGGCTGATACCTACCTGTAGACATGCAGCAATTGATCATATCATGTCATAGTCGTGAAGCCCTTTAGTCCAATCAACCTCAGCTTTAAAGAAAAGCTGAACCTGAAAAGCATAAGCTTAGCTATAGACTTGCAGTGACTTGTTATATCAGAGAATGGGTAATTCTGCCCGTTTGACCAACAGTGCATGTACAAAGTACAAAGTATGCATACAGTTAACCAAAATACATCATTAATTCAACAGTACAAAGTATGCATACAATTGAAAGATGATATTGTAATACAGCTATGCATACAAATCCATCATTAATTGAACCGTACAAAGTAGTTCTACAAAAGATCAGTCAATACACAAAACAAAACAGTACAAACTGGACCTGAATCAGTTAATATAATTGAAAGATGATATTGCAATACAACTATGCATACAAATCTGTGATTAATTCAAAAGTACAAAGTAGTTATACAAAAGATCAGTCAAAACACAAAACAAACATGTACAAAGTGGACTTGAAGGCAAGTAAGTTATTTATAATCAATTCAGACATGCAGTGATTGGTCATATCATGTCTCTTCGATTGTGAATAATTTGACCAACTAAAGTGGCAGACGCATGCACCCACACATTCTCGTGAAGTCCTTTTACTGCAAACAACTCGACTTTAAAGAAACGCTTTAGCCTAATTATAGACCTGGCGTGATTTTTCATAGCACGTCGTGTCACATTTAAATATTTTGACCATGAAGTAAACAACCCCTCAATGGCCAATTTACTCCCTTCTGACCAATCATATAATCATTTTAAATTGAAAAGACGAATGCATAGTAAGCCATCATTAATACAATACAACAGTACAAAGTTGGTTTACAAAAGATCAGTTATTACACACAAAATAAGTGGACGGCCTTGAGAACATCATCATAGTTTATTCTACCCAACCTTACTTTAAAAAAAAAGAGTAATAAGAAAGAAAACAATGCACCAAAATGCAAATTTCATATATTTAAGCTTCTTCTCCAAATTGCGAGCTTTACGGACAACATCTTCAAGGCGCAGTTGCAGTTCTACATTTTGTTTCTCTTCAATCTCCAATTTGTTGCCCAACACATTATTCTCATTTTCCAACGCTTTTTTCTCCGAAGTTTTTAAGTCTAGCCGCTCTGATAGCAGTTTCTCCATTACATATTTGCACAATACTTGCTCCTGCAACCGGTCTTTTTCAGCCTTAAGCTTGTTAAAACAAGCCTTTTGGAACGGCGGCAACTCGGGATCAATCCATACAAACAAGTTACAAGACCTTTCAGCATCTTTGAACTACGAAAAAATCAAAATAATTCAGAGATCAAACTTCATGTACATACATGTTAACAAAAGAAAACACTACATAACCAACACAACCATATGCAACCAACAACGGTTCATGAACCTACTCAATGAAAACTACTAAACTTAAAACTCAAATAAAACCAACAAAGGTTCATGAACCTCCCATTCCTCCAAAGTAAACGACCCCTAAATTTAAAACTCAAATAGCAGTAAGCATAACTGCATAACCAACAGAAAGAACATAAATAACACAGATGCACAAGAACTAATCAACTTCAAACTCATAATCCAAAGATCATCTCAAATGATCCGTTGATTGCCCAAATTTGATGTCTTGTGCCCAACTTTGTATGTTTATACAACTTTCTTGTCATGTTACATACACTGTCCTTCAAATCTTTCATGTTCTGTTTCCAGTTTCATAGTTAGGACTGTGTAGAATAAATCATCTTTTTGAGCTTGAAAAAAGAGATTTATCACTAAATTGTAAAGGGAATAAACTAATGTAAATAAGATTTATTTTTAACAACAAACAAATCATACACAATCTCACAGTAGTAAAAAAATCAATACTAATAATTTTTATTGTCTCACAAATGCAAAACAATACAAAAGAATTAACTAAAATAAACCCCAAATCAAAACAATCACTCTAACCAACATGAATAATATCATAACCCAAAATCAATAACACCAGCATTTTCCAACAGTAAATATTACAAGTAGAAGAAAATTGGAATAGAAATCACATTCTCCAGTTTTCACTCTCGTCCCTTGGCTACAAAGAAATTCATCTAACATCAACAAACAAATATAACTAAGTAGAACAAAATGTTGTTGAAGTACACACTTGTTCATCAAATTTATAATTCTTGAAGAAGTATTCTGCCAAAAGATTTGCTGGACTTGAACAACTGTAAAGGGTAGTGGGATAAAAATTTAACCTTTCGGCGAGGACATTTGCAGAACCTTCGCGCTGGGTTGTCACTCGTCATTGATGTGAACACATCGGCTGCGTCGCCACAATCACATAGCGTAACCTAAAACGGACTACTATATCGATTGCTTGAACTCGTGTGAGAAGTACTTGACATCTTGATTGTCTGAAAGTGTGCAAAATTAATGACGAACGAGTCATTTCAATCAGGGTAACAAGAACAACATAACCAAAGCCCATGATGACAATAACAACATAATTCCATTAATAAGAGAGAACAAAACTTAACCATATACATGACAATATACAAAACACATAAATACAGAACCCAAATCATGGAAACAAAATATACATGACAATACATGACAGTATACATAACCCATTAATGACAGAAAACCAAAACTTCACCAAATCATGGACACGCAATATACATTCTCATCTACAATAAACCCAGATATACATAACCCAAACTAGAAGTAAATAAATAAATTATACACAACAAATTAAAATCATTTAATCCATGGAAGCAAATCAAGGCGATGCTCACCTGATAGGGACGGACATATACAGGCACACCTATTTATTTAACAACTCAAACAAAATATTGTTCAAACTCAAACCCTGGATCTGATGGAATTTCGAACCACCAATTTGTAAGAAACTGAATCAAACCCGTACAATATATTGTTCATAGCACAAAGATTTGTCAATTTCACGAACAAAAGGCAAAAATCGAAAGTGACAGGTTCCTAACTTCTTGATTGCTGGAAAATGGTCGTACCTGTCACTGCACTGTCGTCGGGTAGGAGAAAGATGGAGTCGTTTAAGCGGGGGAGACGAATGAAGTCTTCTGGTACAGAAGAGATGCTCTCGTCGGTCGCACAGATTTAGGGCAAAAATTTTGTCTGTTAGGTTTAGAGCTATTTTAATCGAAGGAAGAAGGAAGGAGGGAAATTTAATATTTGGCTTCTATATCATCTTAGTTAATCCATTGAAGTAAATGAGGGATTCATTTATGCAAATTACATCCCAAAAAGTAAACAAGGGACAAAATGCTGACATGTAAAGTGGCCTTGATTAATTTGTCAAATCCCATCCTACAAAGTAAATGACCCCCTAGTGTACAACTAGGTTGACAAAACAAATGAAAAACATCCACTTCTGTATTTTTTTATTTTTATTGTTTTTAATGTTTTCACTTGTGTTGTCAACCTAGTTGTACACTAGGTTGGTAATGTAGCATTTTTCATACTCATTAACTCAACACTGATGTTGTACATGGGTATTTGTACTAGCATATTCTATAACCTAATGTTGTTATCAATCCCTCTCTAATAAGATACACTTCGTACTAAATGAAAATGATACAAGTACATAATAAATGTACATAAGGGTGTATATAACACTCACATAGAGTGGGATCCACTTGATTTTTTATTTTTTTTTGGCCCCACTCAATATGAGTGTAGTGTACACCCTTATGTACAATATTATGTACCTATAGCATTTCTCGTTTAAATATTACCATACATGCATCAATTTGTAGTTTCATTTAGTACAAGAGAATTTTTAACTGATAAAAATAAAACTATCATAAGGTGAATCAAAAATTAATTTTAAATTAAAAAATTATTGTGTGAAAAAATACAAGTTTTAAACAATACAAAGTTAACTTAGGTTCGAGCTCAAGCGAACACCAGCCTAGTATTAGAACACAAACAAAACTCGTACAAGTGCTCAAGCGAGCTCTCGGGCAAACCAAGAGTTAGCCAAGCATTAGAACTCGAAGCATGCCCATTGAGAGTGAGCAAGCACATGACGGTCCAGAAGAAAAATGCGCTCGTCTAGCGACTCTTCATGCAGCTCATGTTCTGGTGTAATGATATGTGGCATGCAGCGCTTATCATGACATGTGACGAGTCACGATCCTTGTGGCTGTTGGAGTATACTGTAGAAGTTCAGCCTTTTGTTACTCCCTGTAGACATCGAAATTTTAATATTTTATAAATTAATGTCTTTATTTATTTTGGGATATAAATCCAAGATAAATAAGATATTTAATAAATAAAGTAATTATTTCTTGTCCATCAAGTCAAATCTTAGGATAAGGAAAAAGATTATATCAAATCTTAGGACAATGAAAGAGATTCTGTCAAATCATGAAGGACCAATCAAATTGAAGTCTTCTTCTTCAAGACTCTCTCTCCTACACCTATAAATAGGGCTATCATCAGTGCCACAAATCACACCTAAAAAAAACCAACACCTCATAAATCAACACCTCAAAATATCAAACACATCTAAAAAAAGTCTCAAAATCCAAGAGCTCTCAAGAACCCTATTGAAGATTTGAAGAAGTTCTTGAATAACCGCCCGAAGTCTGTTCAATGAAGAAGAAGGCTTAGAAGAAGAAAAAGAGGCGATAAATAGAGATTGTACCCGCAATATCCAATGGTATCTTCATTTTTCAAGATCTCAAACCCAAATCCATGAAGAAAAGAATCAGAGGAGATCTATAGAGATTGTACCCGCAATATCGTTTGATCGAAATAAAATCAAGTTGTACAAAAGTTTTATGTTTTTCATAAATTTTGTTGTTACAAATTTGGCACACCCAGTGGGACCATTTCTACCTCTTATCTCTTCTCTTCAGATCAAGTTCGAAGATCTTTGAAGATGCATGAAGACCTCTTTGAAGACGATGTACAAGATGACAACTAAGATGATGTCTCATGAAGACATGAAGTCTTCAGCTGAAAGGAGGAGAAACAAAACCGGTCTTCCATATACATTCCAAATTCCATGGGGGCAATTTACATGAAGAGCTCTACCAAATATTCAAATGCTCCTTGATATGAGTCTAAACTATCTACAAATTCAAATGTTCCTTGATACGAGCCTAATATAAACTATCTATATATTCAAATACTCCTTGATATAAGTTTAAACTATCTACATATTCAAATGCTCCTTGATACGAGTCTAAACTATCTACAATACTTCTTGATATGAGCCTAAACTATCTACCAATTCAAATGCTCCTTGATATGAGCTTCAATTATCTACATATTCAAATGCTCCCTGATACAATAAACTATCTACAAGGCTCCTTGGTTTGAGCCTAAACTATCTATAATGCTCCTCGATATAAGCCAAAACTATCCAAATATCCAGTTCAAATGTTCCTTGATAAATAAGATATTTAATTACCAAAATAATTATTTCTTGCCCACCAAGTCAAATCTTAGGATAAAGAAAGAGATTATATCATATCTTAGGAGAATGAAAGAGATTATGTCAAATCATGAAGGACCAATCAAATGGAAGTCTTCTTCTCCAAGACTCTCTCTCGTACACCTATAAATAAGACTCACATCAATGCCACAAATCACACCTCAAAAAAAGCCAACACCTCATAAATCAACACCTCATAACATCAAACACATCTAAAAAAAAGTCTCAAATTCAAGAGCTCTCAAGAACCTCTTTAAGATTTGAAGAAGTTCTTGAATAACCGCCCGAAGCGCTCTGTTGAAGAAGAAGGCTAAGAAGAAGAAAAAGAGGCGAGATTGTGCCCACAATATCCAGTAGGATCTTCATTTTTAAAGATCTCAAACCCAAATACATGAAGAGAAGAATCAGAGGAGATCTATAGAGATTGTACCCGCAATACCGTTTTATCAAAATAAAATCAAGTTGTACAAAAGTTTTATGTTTTTTCATAAAATTTGTTGTTACACTCCCAATTTCATTTTGAATGAAATGTGTGTTTTTAGTGAATCAAAGTAGCAGCATGTATGCACGTGTTTGTTTACATCTTACGATAAAAGAGTACGCAGTAATTAAACTAAGGTCTAGTTTATTTACCGATTAACTCAAAAACAAACTTATCCTCTCTATGATTCATTCAATGCAAACAGTAAGTAGTGTAACCAATCAGTCAAGACTGAATGTACAATTAACACTACAATTGTTGGCAATGCGTTGTTTATTTCCATCTAGGTTGTGAAATAATTATTTATGTTTTACAAGTAACTAATACATTATCTCCTGTCTCATCTGTGATAGACCACAATATCCAAATGTAAAACATCGTAACATTATACATTTTAATTATATGTGATTTGCATTCGAAATAAAGACAATGTTCATTACGCAAAAAACCAAGCTTTAAGTATACACACCAACTCTGAGTTGGGTATTGATGTTGTGTGTATGGTATGTTATTCGAATATCTATGGTCACTGTGTGCCTTAGTATGATGATGTGCCCGAAGTGAGCTCAAGAAGGATAATTATGTTAATTCCTCTAGACGGATTGAGTTCCGACATAATAATAAAGAAATGTCAAAAAGTCAATTAATTATATTGCGAGTGACTAAATTAATCAACGTATATTATATCTTAAGCACGAGGAGGTAAGTCGAGTAATTATAATTGGAACCTCAAATGTAATTTGGGAACTAAATGGGGAGTGTAATAATATTTGTTTAGTAGACTTAAATATTATTCAAATATGAGTAGGGTGGGCTTGAGGGATGAGAACTGTGCGTCTGCGGCCCGGGTAGTGGATATGATGAACAACGGTTTCCAGCAGCTATTTAAGTGGATGCAGAGACATGAGGGGAATTTTCCCCCTCCTCAGACGTGATTACCATGAAGTTAGTCCCCTAAGATATACCACTTTTTCTTTCGAATTTGTTCTTTCTCGAAAAAATAAGTTTGGGGAGGTGTGCGGCATATCTTAGGTTCTTATCCCAGTTGATCTTGCATTTCATGGAGGTTGCATCAATTTATTTTTATTTTTATGTATTTTTTGAGTAGAGCACGTTTATCACGAGCTGGTTCCTTGTGTATTGTGGGCTTTTGGGTTGATGATGGTATGTATAACTTGAATGGTGAATTTTGATTTGATGTGACTGAGGAATCGTGATGGGGTCGTAAAAGTCGTGCCTATATGAAAATGCTTGTAAGCCTTGAATTAGTTATATATTGAGCCTATTGAGACTTGAGTCTTTATTCCTTGTCTATGAGTGTCAATTGAATACCCGAGTTATCAGAAATTGCCTTGATTCTTACTTGAAAAAGTGCATTGGTGATTGTGAACTTTAAAAATGATTTAGGCGGTTTTTGAATTTAGCTCATTTTGGCCTTGTTCTTTGTCCTTAAAAATATTCTTCACTAGTAGTCGTTTGAGCCTTAAGCCTTTTTCTAGTCAACCGGATTATATGATATATCATTTTGGAGTTGATGATACTATGTGATATAGGGTGATGACAGAGTTATTTATTGGATGATTGGATAGAAAAGGTTTGACTGAGTTGCATTTACCGTTCTTGACCAAAAAAAAAAATGAAAAAAAAAGAAAAAAATGATAATAAAGGGAGCTCTGAAGAATTTTTGGGATTCTACTTCTCTTACTAGTTAATTTATTTTGACGGGTAATGTGTAATGGAAAACCACTCTGAGACACTTGGGTGACCTGCAATGTTTATACCTAGAGAATGTTGTCCTCACAGTTTGATCTTGTTCGGAAAAATTGAACTCTCTTACAAAAAAGATCAAGCACTTCCTTTGCAATTTGATTTGAGTATTTATGAGTTGAGTATGGATTAGTTTGGTTTGGTGACGACATTCGTTTTATGTTGATTAGGGAGGAGTAGCGGAGTGGTCTAGTAGTCTATTTATTCGAATGGTATGATTGTTTATTTGAGTCACTTAACCCAATGTATATCTTACCATTGACCAAATAGCATATGGTACAACCCGAAAATACTTTTTGATTTAAATCTCGTGATTATTAGTTGTGTTTGAAGTAGAGTTTTAGATGATTGGCAAACATTTAGTTAACGGGGTGTTTAATTTGACTTGAGCATATCCTTCTCTTTTATATATTGATGACATGTGAGTGAGGCACTTATATTATTCCTATTTTAGCGTTCGTTGATTCAAGGTAGACACAAGATAGTAGTCAAAAGCATGATAATTATTATCGTTTAAATGTTTCTTGGTTGCATTGAAGGACTTTAAGTTGTTCTGCTTTGATGTCACTCATTATGCTTGAGTTTGGATTTTCTTATTCTTTTTCGGGGACGAACAAGGGTTTATGTTTTGGGGAGTTGACATTCATCATATTTTCATGCATTATGAGTGATATATTGTTATATTTAGCCGTGTTTATCGTGGGATTGTGCATGATTTTTTTTTTTATTAATCTATAGATTTGTCGTGGGTTTTGCAGGAAATATGCCCGAAAAAGTGTTGATGGAATCGGGACAAAAAACGGCGAAAACGAAGTGTAGATGAGGACACACGACTCGAGTGGGTCAGCGACACGAGCCGTGTGAGGGGTGGAATAAACGAGAGTTTTGCTACTGCTTTTTCACATGACTCGTGTGGCCAGTGACATGAGTTGTGTGACATCACACGAATCGTGTGACCCGGTCGTGTGAGGGGTAGTGTGTGGCTAGGAGTTAAGATTCTTTTGGAGAGGATGTCACAAGAGTCATGTGACATACGACACGATTCGTCTGACGTGCATATCAGTTCAGCAAGGTGTAGGATTCTTATGCTATTTCTTCTCCTTTTCAACTCATATTATGCCTACAGTATAAAAGGGACTTGAAAAACTCGATTGTGGAACTTTTGACACTTTTGGAGTCGAAGAGAAAGCACAAAACACACGAGGAATTCGAAGAAGTGAAGATTGAAGATTCAGAAACTAACGGCGACGATAGTTCTTCTTTCTTTTCTCTTTTCTTCTTCATTGAACTTATGGATTTATTTACTTTTAGTTTTAAGAAAATGTTTAGTAGCTAAACCTTTTTGAGATTCTAGGATTTGTCAGTACTGTAATTATTTTGTGAAATGATTTTATTTATTCATTCCGGCCTATCATTCGTTTATCAATTTATTTGCTTATATTAATTGTGTGAATATACGGCCCGTATCTGTGCATATTTGTGATTGACTTCAGACCAAGAGGAGATAGTTGATTTCTAGAATTAGAAAATTCATAACGTAAGAGACTAACAGACGGAGAGGTTGATAGAATCTTGCAAGGGAACTAGAATCTTAGGAACTTATGGGAGTTAGTTTTTCATCTTAAGACCGAGAGGAGATAGATAACAACTCATATCTACAATTTAACTTGTTCGAGAGAAAGGTGTAAATTAATTTAGCGATTATCCCTACGATTGGTAGAATTAAATAAGGTTTGAATGAATAAGAAATCATTGCTAGAATAATCACGACGAAAACTTAGCCTAGAATCTATTTTCTCATTCTTGATTTATCTTAGAACAAGCCTTCATTAGTGTTAGAATTTATTTTAAAATCATTCATTAGTTTAGAATCAAATCTCCATTCAAAGTTGCATTAGTCTCAATAATATTTAATCGCCTACATTTTGATACTTAATTATTTTACCAACAATCTCTGTGGAATACGACATTGCTCGCCACTTACTATAGCTACACCGTACACTTGCGGGTAGTGAAAATAATTAGCGAACACTCTTTCATTAAACTTTTTATCATATTCACCACCCAGTGAGATCTCACACTTTTACTTATTTATTTAACTACCTTTCCGTATCATTAATGTATATCATTAGATATTCCAATGATTGAGACCTTTTTATGTGATAGAATAAAATAATAATAATCGTAACATGAGAAATCATAAAAAGGTCTCAATCATTGGACTATCTAATAGAATAAAATAATAGTATTCGTAACATGAGAAATCATTTGTAATGGTGATGAAATACTTTACACTGCCACACGAAGGGACGTCGAATAAACCACAGAAAAGGCGTTAATAAGTTTAAGCTTCAAATGTTTTCCTTTCTTTAATGCATTCTACAATGACATCTTGATCACTAAAATTCAAGCGATAAATGGTTTTATTTTTTACCATTAGTTCTAAATAACTTTTCTTTGGATATATGGCCTAATATTTGATGTCATAAGAGAGCTGAACTTTCATTATATGCACTACGTGCGACCACATAATAAATATGTGATAAATAAGTAGTTGCATAGAATCAAGCCACTAAGTATTATTGTGATCTTCCAATAAACTTGATTCAAATCACACGGAAACAAAAAATATATACCTTTCTTTTCAAATCAAAATTTCTTTTCTGGGAAAAATTTTTCTTAAATTGATCTAACTTCCTACATAAATAAAATCATACTTATTTAATGATTGTACTTCATAAACTTTTATTAGACCAATCTCCTCTTGCTTTCTTTTATTTTCCATTTTATCTTACTGTTGTTGGCTCCCACATGAAATACAAAGTGAATCGACTCTTCTTCTATCTCATTTATTCTCTTCTATACCTGCACAAGCATATGGGTGTAAACGAATCGAGGTGGGTGCGGGTTTTGGAAACCCAACCCCAACTCGCATGTAATCTCTCCTACCCTAACCCGATCTGTTACCTGATTGGTAGCTTTCAGGTTCAAGTCGGGTTTTACCCAATCGGTACTGGATGCCCGTCGGGTAAATGGGTAACTCAAATTTGAAAAATTGAATTTTACCCTGAACCCAACACGCACCTCCTTCATGAGAAAGTAAAATAAATCATTCTACAATTTATAATAATATACCACGAGGACAAGGATGATCCAAGCTGGGAGAAATCACATCGAGCACCAGTAGGTGCCAAGGCCTCCTATGACAAGGGAATAATAAGTTATTCGCTAAGTTTAAAATAAAATAACCCACAATAATATTCTACAATATTTTAGAATAAATAGTGAATTTTCATAATTTATGATTGATAGTCTAGTTAATAATATAACATTTAAAAGAAGGGCAATGCACTATATAATAATTAACAGTAAATATCTTAAATGATGGAAATTCAAAGTATGAGAATTTGCCTAATAATATAAGTATAATAGTATAAAAAAAGTACTTTTTGTTTTAACTTTTATTAATATATTATATATGTGTTAAATTTTTTTAAAATCTTATTTTCG
>CACSLK010024742.1:10428349-10444521 GCA_902706635.1 Striga hermonthica
AAAAAAAAAAAAAAGAAAAAAGAAAGAAATCATATTTAGCGTCATTTTTTTTTTCCGGAACGATAGAAGTAATATAGAAGAGCACAAAAGTGCAAAAAGAATAAATTACAAGACCCCAACAGGGTAATCTAAGACCCCAACAGGGTAATGAAATAGGGGCCAACGACCCAAACCAAAAACACACCTACAAACAAACAGTAATAGAAAACTGAGAGGACACGCACATGCCGGCCTAGAGAACTCCACAAACAAAAAATAAAGGAAAATGAAAAACAGAGCCACTGCACAATGCCTAGCCTGTATTCATCTCCGAAGCCAAAACGAATAAACACACTGAGTAAAATAAAAGGACAACCTACAAAACACAGAAAAACTAAACTAGAAATAACAATAAGGATAAGGAGGACACAGAAAAACTAGAAATATTTAGCGTCATTGATTTTTTTTTACCTCCTTTTAAACTATAGTTTTGAATTTTTTATATTCATACATTATAGTAACTTAAGACGATCTTATACATTGCATTTTGTATGGTGTAAACTATCAGTATTATGTTGTAATATTTATAATAAATTTAATATGTAAAATACAAATTAGAATTTTAAATTTATTAATTAAATATTATTTATCATACTTATGTTGCAAAAACTAAGTAATTAAACTTTTTATTGTACACTTACAACAAAATTGATAATCATAATAATAATTTAACAATTAACCAATAGTAAATAAAACTTTTATTTTTTCCTTTTTCAAAATGTCTCCACCTCTCGGCGAAATTTCGTAACCCTTGCAGACCTCATAATCGAGCTAATCAGGTCTCCTCGTCGACGGTGAGGCTTAAGCCGGTAGTCGCCGTCGACCGCCCGCTCCGTCTCTGATGTCGCTCCTTCCCGCTCTGCTGCATCTGTGGGAGATGTTCTCGCCGTCCTCAGTTGTAAGCGAGATTCTGATTGGGGTGGTGTGCCCTCGATCTAAGTCTGAAGGCTATTCCTCGCCGGCGGATCTTCGATTGGAGTGGTATTGTCCCTCGATTTACCTATTGTCTGCGATTAAGGCCCTTTGGTCGCCCCTGATGTGGGTGCTTCTGGTGGCAGCGATGGGGTCTTGCTTCTGGCGGTCGGTGGTGAGGTTGGGTGGCATGAGGGTCTGTGGACGGGGCGGGACCCTAATGGACGAGATACCCGGTGTCGAGTTTGCTGGGGTTGTAGGGTCAGGCTGCTCTCCCCCCTTCGTGTCTTCTGGTGTTGGGGACAGGTGGGGCCCGGTGCACCCGATTTCTGCTAGTGGTGTTAGGAGAAGTTGGGTTGCGTTGGTGTTGGGGGAGGGTCTTGTTCTCTTGGTTGGTGGTGGGTTGATTTGAGATGGTTTCGGAGTTCGGGTTCGGTTGCTGTATAGACGGTCTCGCAGTTCGGTAGCAGTTCCTCGGGCTTGGGACCTTCTTGGACCGACTGTTTCTCTACTGGTTTTGGGCTCGTGTGTTGGCTGGTGAATGCCATATTCTATTTAGTATCTATTTAGTTTTTGTTTATGTTTCGTTTGGTTTCGTATTAGTGTTGTTCTTGGATTTTGTTTTTTTGGTTTGGGCCATTTGGCCTCTATGCGCCTGAGTGTCAAATTTATTCTTTTGTTGGGAGCCGCACTCAGGTATTCTCCTGTTGGGAGCCTTGTTAGTTTTTAGTTTTTGTTCGTGTTGTTGGTCGGTGTAGTTTACGAGCTTTGTTATTCTAGCGTTGCTAGGTTAGGCTTTAGGCGATCTTTGGATCTGCCTCCCAGTTTTTCCAGTCTTCGGTTGTACTATTCAGCCTTTGGCTGCTTCTTTTCGCACGTTGTGCGGTTTTTATTAATATAGTACCTCTATCGTTTTGAAAAAAAAAAACCAATATTAAATAAATAATTTAATTTTTAATATTAATAACACATGTCATGACTAATTTATATGTATAATGAGATATATATATATATATATATATATATAAAGAATTTATATTAATATATGTTACGGGTCGCATAATGGATTTTCCTACTATAGCCAAACCTAACCGAAACTCGATCATTCTGGGTTTTCCCGACCCAAAAATGCAGGTTACCCACGGGTTATCCAACCCTAGCTAGGGGTTTTACTGACATGCCTACACAAGCATAGCTTTAATTTCCTTACGGTCCATTTTTATCTTTAAAGGTGATATAGTTCACCTAGGATTTGACAAACTCAGCAGGTAGAGAATTCATGGCGAATAGAAGCAGAAATGAATCAGTCACCTCCATTCCGATGTTTGTAAGTTTAGCTGATATGTTTGACATATGGGTAACAATATTATGGATGGAGTGGAATTAGTCAAACTTTAGAATGTTGAGGTCTTTCATGAAACTTCCCATAATAAAATTTTTCACAATTTTAAATTGGACAATACTTTGATTTTAGTTAGGAATCTTCATGCATTGTTAGCCTTTCATATGGAAGCATTGATGTTATCCACCAAGATTAACTTCATAAATTGAAACACAACCTATTTGATCGCTCCCATGCCATATGAAGATTTACCTCTTCTTCGGAGCTTTCATTCGTAATTGGTGGGCCCACTTCATTAATATAGAATCATATCCAAATCATTGCCCCTAACTGAAAATAAACATACTCAGACCACTCCTCCAAGTTCCGCCTATTGAATTTTTCAAAAATAATACTTGACGAAAAATCTAATGTAACATCACAAACTTTAATACGAGTTGGTCAATTAAGATTTTAGAAAACTTTATGGACTTATAAATCTTTCAGATTATATATTTAGTTATACCTTTAGGAAATAATTAAATACATAATACATTCAATATCTAAAGTAATAGAACCATTTATAGAATTATAGAAATTATGATTAATTAGCGATTATTTTTGGACAAACAAACTAATTAACCTGAGTTTAGTTATAATTTCTCCTTTATATATTAATCCTTAATAGAATAAAAAAAATCAGAGTCAACTGGAGGCTAACTTTGGACAACACGCTAATTAACATCGCTGGTGGACCGCCCTCGCTAGCGTGTTCCAGCAGGATGAACTAAATATGCACTTTGTATGAAATAAATATGCATCTTTTACATATTTAAGTTAAAGATAACGAATATGCAATATGGATGGCCTAAATATGCACTTGGTATGAACTAAATATGCATCATTAATGAACTAAAATGCATCATGTATTTTAGTTTTTTTTTTTTTTCAAACGATAGACATCTCAAAAATAAGAAAAATACAATGTCTTGAAATCGAGAACAGACAACCAATAATACAAGACACAACAACAACAAAAACACAGAGCCGAGAAATGAAAGGATCACTCAAATGGTGTCCTAGAACCCAACTAACCAACCTTGAAGCTAAGCAGTCCTCGACCGAGACCTAACCTCAAACCAGCACACAAGAAAATACACTAAACAGGGGAAGAAAAACACAACAACATAAAGACACAACTACAACCAAGCTCCCAAGTCCAAGACCTGATCCCTCTACTAGCCCTGAAAGATAACCAATCCTGATGAGCTTCTTGGACTATGAGGTGAGCAGTCCTTTTTACTTTTTCAAACACAAGTTACGAGTTTTCCAGAGCCACCAGAGGATATATTTCGATAAATGTATCCTTGCCTCTGATATCTCTGATTTGTCTAGCTGGCATATATACCACCACCAGTCTTTAAAAGATTCTCCCTCTCGGGGCCCATCCCATTGCACAGGTGAGAGCTTCCAAACCAGTTTAGCAGAATCACAATGGAATAAAAGGTGCTCCACAGTTTCTAGGCCATCTCCACAGATTGAGCAAACACCTTCTACATCTATCCCTCTAGCCTTTAGGTTATGACTAACAGGCAAAGTTCCATTACAGCACTTCCAGATAAATTGCCTAATCTTGCCCATGACTTGGAGTTTCCAACTTCTGCTCCTGACTTTGATATCTCTGGCCAAGTCTTTACTTCCCTGTGGCTGCCCCATTTTAAGGTACTTCTCAGCAATGAGTTGAGCATAGGTGGACTGAACTGAGAATAAACTCTTGCTGTGGAGCTTCCATTTCCAAGTGTCTTCTTGGTGGGGATTAAGAGAGTTGATGGTGAGAATCAAGTCACAGATGTGTGGAGGAAAAGTTCTTCTCAACTTCCTTTCATCCCAGTTCCAACCATCATCAGCCATGAAGTCTCTAACCCATACACAGCCTCTGTCTATACCAGGCAGTAGCTCCACTGTTTGGCCTGTGAGGTTTGGCAACCAATGCTGATCCCAGATTTTTGTAGAGTTGCCAATTGTTGATTTCCACCTGGATCCACTTAGCACATATTTGCAAGACTGCATGCCAGCTTCTCCAGCCAAAATGAGCTTGACTGAATGGATGCATCAAACAATGAAGAGTTGGGATAATATTTAGATTTGAGGACTCTGCTCACCAAGGATTCAGGCACAGTGAGTAGCCTCCAAAGCTGTTTGGCAATTAGTGCAGTGTTGAAAAGTTGGATGTCCTGGAATCTAAGTCCTCCAAACTTTTTTGCCAATGTTAACTTGTTCCAAGCCACCCAAGGGAACCCTTTAGAAGGATCAGTATCTTTACTCCACCAAAAATTGTTAGAAATAGTGGAGATTTCCTTACACAAGGTGATAGGAAGAACAAAGCAGGACATAGCATAAACAGGAAGTGCATTGAGAACAACTTTGATGAGGATTTCCTTACCTGCTGTAGATAACCATTTATTCTTCCAGTTGCAGATTCTTTTCTTAACCACAGAGAGGATATAATCGAAAGCTTCTCTCTTTGATCTCCCAATGCCCATTGGAAGACCCATATATCTTCTAGAGGAGTGAATTTATATGCCGGATAAGATAGAGCAACACTTGTCTTTAATGTTGGTTGGAGTATTTTTGCTAAAGAAAACTAATGATTTAGCCATGTTCACCTGTTGCCCTGTAAAATTATGGTAAGCTTGAAGAATATTCAGAATCTTGGTGGCCTGTTGTTCATCTGCTTTACAAAAAAGTAGAGTGCCCTCTGCAAACAGTAAGTGGGTCAGTGTGGGGCCATTTCTGACCAATCTAACCCCTTTGTAGCTCCCATTTTCTGCAGCACATTGAATTTTGGCAGACAACAACTCTGAGATAATAATAAAGCGGTATGGGGATAGAGGATCCCCCTGCCTAATACCTCTATTGGAAGTAATGAAACCACAAGGCCTTCCATTTAAATTAATAGAGAAAGAAGGAAATTGAATACATACCATAATCCACTTGACAATCTTAGCACTGAATCCCATTCTTAACATAGTCAATTGAACAGGCTTCCACTCAAGGCTATCAAAAGCCTTCATCATGTCAAGCTTCAAAGCCATGAAATAATTATTCCCTGATCTGTGCCTATTCAAAAAGTGAAAGACTTCATGCCCAATCACAACATTATCCAGAATCTGCCTTCCAGGAAGAAAGGCAGCTTCGTTCTCAGAAATGCAGTCATTGAGACAAAGTCTTAGCCTTGAAGCCAAAATCTTGGAAATAACTTTATAGAAAACTGCACATAAGCTTATGGGTCTGTACTGACTAACAGATATAGGATTAAAACATTTTGGGATGAGGGTGATTAATGTATGCTTACAGTACTTCAATAACATACAAGATTCAAAAAAGCTTTTAACAGCAAAAATGATATCTTTACCAATGATGGACCCGAAGTGCTGATAGAAGAGCCCATTCATGCCATCTTCACCAGGTGCTTTGTCAGGGTGGATACTAAAGACTGCTTCTTTGATATCATCATCTTCCACTGGTGCTGTTAGGATGGCATTCATATCATCAGTGACTGACTGCTTGATTAAAGGAAGGAATTCATGTCCCCCTTTGGAGCCCTGGGATGTGAAAAGCTTGGTGTAGTAATCTGTGATGGCTGCTTCAATCTCCTCTGCATTGTCACTGATTTATTCCTTTCAGTCACCAGTCTAACTATAGAGTTCATCTTCCTTCTCTGAGAAACAAAGGCATGGAAGAATTTGGTGTTTTGGTCTCCTTCCCTGAACCAAAGAGCTCTAGCTTTTGCCTCCCGTATATCTCCTCTGAAACATTAGCTTCATTTAACTCTTTTTGAATTTTGTCCCAGGTGTCCCAATCTCTATCTCCTCCAACTTTCCTGAGCTCCTCCAATTGCAGAGTGAGATTGTTGACTGTTGAGGCATGCTCTACTCTAAAATACTTGCTCCAACTCAGAAGTGCTT
Source organism: Striga hermonthica (assembly GCA_902706635.1). NCBI lineage: Eukaryota > Viridiplantae > Streptophyta > Magnoliopsida > Lamiales > Orobanchaceae > Striga > Striga hermonthica. The sequence goes on from CACSLK010024742.1 coordinate 10,434,590, forward strand.
GCCTGGTTCATTTAATCTTTTCTTTAATGATGTACATAGGAGTACCCCAGGCAGGAGTATCCCATACTTGTTTAACCATTTCATTAACTTCTTGTTTTCTGATCCATCGTTTATCAAACTGGAATCTTTTTTTGAATTTGCCAGGTGGTTCAGAGAAAGTGATGACCAACATAGTGTGATCAGAGGCACTTCTGAACCAGCTGGTTACCATTGTTTCAGGGAATGTGGTAAGCCAATCCAAGGAGACAAACAGTCGGTCTAAAGTTTCCTCTACATAACTCAGCCCTGCTCTGTTATTGGTCCAGGTATATGCAACCCCTGGAGTGGAATTTCTTGCACACCCATCTAAGCTAGAAACTGATTGAAATCCCAAAAACTCCTGTCTGATTTGCTTTGGCCCCCTTTCTTGTCTGCAGCTCTGGAAATTGCATTCCAATCTCCGGCTATACACCAGACTGGCCCCCATTTGGATTTTTCATTGACAAGATAGTCCCACTGAAGGGTTCTCTCAGCTTTAGAAGAACTGAGATAGACAAAAACAACCCAACGGGAACAATCTTTAGATTTATCAATAAATTAACAGCAATAAAGAAACTCTGACTATAAATATTTACAATAACAACATCATCATCCCAAAGAAGCATAAGCCCACCCCCAGTACCACAAGGCTCTACAATGTAATGCCTATTAGCAAACCCCAATCTAAAGCATAAGGAAGAACCAAATTTTTTATTTTTCTTGATTTCAGAAAGGAACAAAAAAGATGGGTGATCCTTAAGGATTCCTTGATATGGGGAACTGTAGAGGGCCCATCCAGACCTCTACAGTTCCACTCCAGAACATTCATGGGGACTCTGAGGGCTTCTTTAGGCAAGCCCTCTCCACCTTAGTTAAACTTAGCTTTGCTTTCTTGTCTGGATTTTCTGGGATCTCCTTTATCTGTTGGGTATCAAAACAAATGAGGTTGATCTCCCTTGGCCTCTTGTTCATCAGAGTAGTTAAGTCCATGAGGCTATCATTGGAATTCCTGAGGAGCCTTTCTTCCTTTTGTGTTGTTCTTTTCCATGTGGCTCTGCCCATCACTGTCCCCTTCTTGTTTTCCCTTTGGCTTTAGCAGCTTCTCTATGAGGGGGAGCATCCTCACCCGTGATATTGTTTGCCATCATCTCCATTCCTGCTTGAGAGGATGAATCTCATTTATTAACTGGACTGGGGTTTGGACTGTAGATGACCAGCCCTTTCTCTGGAGATTTAGAGGGGAATTGATCTTCATTTGTACTGGTAGCTTGGTTCCCATTTGGTTCATTATGGTTGTGGGCTGTGAGTTTGGCATAAGCATCATTAGTCATTACCTCCTCCTCATTGTGATTTGTGTTGGGGTTGGTATCAGTATTGGTAGGAGATGTAGATGGCTCCATTGCTTGCCCAGATGAAGAAGTCCCATTGTTCCAATTTTGACTCTGCAACCCTTCAGCGGCTCGCAACCAATCACCAAATTGACCCTTATGGAGTATCTTGTTCTTTATATCTTCCATTCTCAGCTTACAGGACTTTTCAATGTGTCCTATCATGCCGCAGTAGAAACAGAGATTAATTAGGCGTTCGTATTTGAATGTAACGGTGACAATTTGGGAGCCCAGTCTAATGGAGGTGCATCTGGATAGCGGTTCATTAAGATCGATAGTGACTAGCAATTTGATGAGTCGACCTCCTTGATAGGCTAGGTTGGTAACCACTACGTTGGACACATCTTTGAAAATTTGGCCAATTTTGTGACCCACCTCAGACGTCAACCAGTTAAGGGGCACATTGTGGACTTGCACCCAGAGATTTAGCTCCGAGAAGCATTTAGCAGAGCTATTCATGCCTGGTTCCCATCGCCTAAGTATGAGAAACTGATTTTCGAAGATCCAGTTCGTGCCTCCTTCCACTTTCTGAAGATCCTCAATATTGGCAAAAATGAATTGGAAGAAATTCGCTCCTAACCCTCTAACTTCCAAGGAGCTTTTCAGACGCCAAATCTGAGTCATGGCTTTTTTTATACCCGCCAGGCTAGCCCTTTAATCACCCGCTATGCGGCCAAAAAGGCTATGGTGACATTCTTCCACACCCGATCTGATACCGGCATCCCCTATATCGATGATTTTGTTCTCCACTTTGGAAAGTGAAAAAACCCTAAGTCGTTGTTCTACTTCGTCAGCAGCCGATTGAGAACACTGGTCCGCCATGGGATCTATTAAAGGCAGAAGAAAAACGAGACCTCTCTAGTGAGAGGAATGAAACTTTCCGGCGAAAGAAGATGCTCTCCGACGAGAGAAGCGGCTCCCCTAGAGAGAGAATTAGGATGTGTACAAAGTTTTCTATGTATTTTAGTTTAAATATAACAAATATTCACTATGAATGAACTAAACATGCATTTCGTATGAAATAAATACGCATAATGATTGAACTAAATATGCATTATGTATAAATAATTTAAATATAATAAATATGTATTAAATATATAACATAGAAACTCAAGGGCTACATTGTAGTTATTCAAACAATAAGTAAATAATAGATTAACCTCTTAGGATCAAACTGAAATAACATAGAAGTTTTTGAAATTGCGATTTTGTCCCTCAAATTGATCTAATTTTTAAAATCAAGCCCTAGTCCCAATTCACAAAAATATGATATTCAAATCCAATTTCTTGTCGTCGGTAATGCGCTTCACGTTGGGAGGTAGCAAGAAGACGAACACGCTGGAGAAGACAACCACGATAAAGCTAAAAAATTGGACAACTACGTAGCTTAAAAATCGGGACAACCGAGAAGATACCTCTCATCTGCGACAACTGCTTCATAGAGGCTACCTCCGTCCGATGTGTGACCGACGTCCTCATCCTCTGCTAGGAGTGTGACTGGGATGACGCCACTTACAATCTATGCCTGGGTTTGGAGTTCGAGGATGGGGCCGCCGTCGTCCGACAAGTGGAGCGACAGCTGGACAGCTTATCTGGTGGCCGCCGGTGAACAACTTATCTACACAAAATGAACTGCTATGATTAAGTCTCACGTACTCATTTTAAGAAGTGGTTTTAGTTCATCCAATTCCTATACATACATATATATATATATATATATATATATATATATTTAATTGCTGACAGAGAAATAAATAAAACCTTTGTAGGTTTTTTTACTCATTTTTCCAATTCATATAAAACCGTTACATTTTCTATTAATAAAGTGTAATTTTAAACTAATTTATTATATAATAGTTATTACTATTACTAACTAATTGTAAATTTCCATTAAATAGTATGTGAAAGTTACATACTTATAAAATGTTGTATTGCAACTTTTTTTTCTTTAAGATACTTATTCTACAATAAATTTTAATTTTTCGACTTATTAATCAATTTTTTTTCTAATATTAGTTAATTGGCATGAGTGGCATAATTAAACCCCTTAAAATCACATAAACAATTTTTCTAGCAATAATAAAATAATTGTAATATTTTTCTTATTAATTTACTGTATGGTCCCTCTAAATTACAAATTACATTGTCCATTAAATTTTATGTCATTAACATAAAGATTCATATTAAATTAAATACTATAAAGTTGTATTGTACATTTGCATATAGTCAAAGATTATAAAATATAAAACATCCATTATCTAATTTTAAATTTTAAATATTGTATAGACAGGTATAATATATAAATTTTTGTTTGTCTATGTGTATGTGCACATGAACTAATACTAGCCAACACGTAAGGAAACAATTGAGTGCGAATTATGATTCTTTTTTTTTTCAACTGTGAATAATTTCTTACATACTCAAACCAAATGTACAACCGGGCATTCAAATGAATGCATACACCACAAGGGAAATGAACATCAACCTCTTCACCACAAGAACAAAAAGGAAAATAAAATACAACACTACTTGTCTCTAAATTCAAAGTCCAAAGAAGAAAAAGAGGACATAAGTTCAAACACATCATCTGCAATAATGCTACAACAAGGGTTAAAATGCAGAAGTTTCTTCCTGAGCTTTGAAGCTACACCTCTGTGATGCATTCTACAACAGTAATGTCTCCATCACAACGGAGAAGCCATCAACACAACCCACCTTACAACTACAAGCCATCTACCTTCAACACATCTATCAAACCGGAGTGTAGCTTTCCAAGTTTGTGACCCTTTCCCCTCTTTGGCAGCACTACATGACACCTCCAGTTGATTCAAAGAAGAGCATAAGGCACTAACAGGGAGCAACCACTGTCCTACCTTCTGGAAAAATGTCTCTTATTGATCAACAAGAAATTGTAATGATGAGCAGTCAACTCTTCTTGCCTTGTCCTGGATGTCAGCAAACTCAATCCACTCTACTCAAACTCCTTCTACAATCTCTCTCTCACTAACTCTGTTATTTTGGAATATCCAGTCATTTCTTGTCTTCCAGAGCCACCATAGGATGTAGCAAGAAAGGCTTATTTTGTCTTTGATATTACTTAGTTGAGGAGCACTGCATACTTCTCCCCACCAATTTGATCACATTTGCACACCATGTACTTTAATGGGGAAAATCAATACAACATCGATGAACTATAATTTTCACATATCAATACACCGTGTACTGATACAATAGGCCATAACTCTAATTGGCAATTTGGTAGAGGAAAGACATAGATCGGTTGGAATCGGCTTGCTCACTAGCTTCCTTGCTGATTGTACGCCTTTGACCTGCAAAACTCTCGCATCGAAGGTATTTTCCGATGTAGAATCTCTGATGCTGAAATGAGTATGTGTAGAAGATGAATTCATAAAATATAGAGTAAAAATGAACACAATGAGATAAAATCACACATCTCACCCCTATATATGGGGGTGAGGTACCTGCTACTACAAGGCTGTTCGGATGTGGTGAGCTGGCTGCCCAAAGTTATTTGGGATGCCTGATCATACAACCTTTTCTGCACCATGTATTAGAGACGATTATGTGGTGCGACCCAGTAAGGTATTGCCACGTGGTTTTACCCATGTGGGGTTTTAATTCCCCTAAGATTCATTCTTATCCTTTAATCCTTTGTATTAGACTGTTCCATAGTACGACCACCTCTAGGTCGATTGAACTAAAGCATTGATTGCTCCGAGTCTGAGTTCTGGTCGATCAGACGATCATTTATAACCAGGGCCATCTCCAGAAATTTGGAGGCCCCAAACAAATTTTATCTTTTTGGATTTTTCGTTTTGAACTTCCGTGGTACGGCTATTTGTAGATAGAATTATACAAGAAAAAAATATAATTAAATAAATAAATAATTGAAAAAAAGCTATTTTTTCTTTTTTTTTAGACCTTGAAAAATTACATTTAATAAATTATAAATTGCATTCAAGCAGTCACGAAGACAATAAGAAGGAGAAAATAAAAATCATATTACATCAAAGAATATTGATTCTCACACAACTTGTTCTGACCGGACATCATAAGGAAATAAATAAATTATTTAGGGCCTAAAATTCCTACACAAAGTATATATTTTGTTATTAGTCCATTCATTTGTGTAATGGATCAAGTTCATATTTCGCCATTACCTCATTTATTTGTGTACATAAACAAAACCAAATACAAATATATAACATTAAAAAAAATAAAAAAATGAGGCCCATAATAATTGGAGGCCCTAGGCATTTGCCTATGGTGCCTCCCCTAGAGCCAACATTGTTTATAACTACAGGCCGAGTTTCGACCAGGCCATCCGAGCGCCCTAGCTCTACCTGTAAGCCCCGACCAAAAATTATATATTTAGCTCAACTTTATTTATCAGAAATAGTAAATTATTAATTATGTCGAGAATTATTAGTATTAATCGCATAATTTATTAAATTTCAAGTCTAAGCCATGGAGAGAATGTTTGAATTATTATTTTGGAAACGAGATAAAATCGTAAGTCTAAGTCTCGAAAAATTATTTTTATCGAGTATTAGAAAAGTCGGGAATTTAGGGAACTTATTTAATTCCCGAACATGCCCAATTATTTTTATTTTGGCCCAACTATTTAACCGAGACCAATATTTTATTATTGGTCTATTTAACGGTATTTAATTTCTGAGCCAAGCCCTAGTAGGCCCAATTTCTATTCGAGAATTTTTAATTCGGCTCATTATAGTCAATTTTCAAATCCGAGCCCATTATTATTTAATTCGAACGACTAATTTAATTAGTCTGCATTTGATTAATTTAGTCGAGCATTTAAATTTCTAAGTTAATGTTCGATTTAATTGGGTCGAGTAGTATTTTATTTACCGACCATACGTTTATTTATTCGGTCTAAGTAGCAATTATTTTCGAGCCCGAGTCGATTTAAATATCGAGCCCAATAAAAAGCCCAACACACAAGAAACCCCTAGCTCACTAGTCCATCTATAAATAGAAGGCTACCATCTTCCTTAGCTCATTTTAACCACAAAAAGATGAGAACCTTATCCTCTTAGTCAAAGCTCAAAAACCTAGTCAAGTTACTATTCACCTTCTTCTTCACAAGCTTCATTCCTTCAAAACCTCCATATCCAAGCTTCAATCTCTAACCACCAGAAAATCCGGCCGACCACCACCACAACGCCGACGAGATCTTCCCGGCGAGCTCCCCACTGTGAGTTTTTCCCGTCGGCAACCCACAGCTCAGCCCGGAAACCCAACTTGCGCGTCGTCATCTTTCTCCACTCGAGCTTGCAACTTTGGCGAGCCACCATTCCCGGCATCCCGACCAAACGCCGTCGCAGTCAGTCCAGCTCGCCGTTCACGACGAGCCACGTCGAGCCGAAGCTGCAAGCCCGCTACCGAGCAGCTCACCTTCGCGTGTCCTCCGACCAAGCCACGACCACCAACTTATTGATCCGGCGAACTCGCCTTCACCGTCACGACGACGCCCATTCGCGCAACCCTGCTCCGCCGTCCGTACACAGCGGCGAGCGCGACCCTTCCACGCGCCACCACCATCGCAGCTTTCCGGCATCACTGTAGCAGTGCGTTTCCAAGCTCCTCTCGGCCTCAACCAGCGGCGAGCCATTCGCGAGCAGCTTCCCGGCGTTCCTGTAGCACGACCAGCAGCTCCATTTCTGTTTTTCCGACGAAACCAGCTTCTTCTCGCCGAAAAAAGCACGCAGCTCCGAAGACCCGGTTCCGACCCTACCAGCACCTTCGAACCGCGACTAGCTCCTCATATTCGAGCCTAACGCGCGAAAACCGTCCCGTTCAGCAGCCCAACAGCCGAATCCACAGCCCTCTACACTAGATCCCACCCGATCTTGCTTCTTCGATCCATTTCTCTAGCTGATCCACTTCTGATCTACACGATTTCAAACAATTTGAGGTATAATAGCGAAAACCTGACTTCAATGGCTCATACTTGATATTTAAAACGATATAAGATGTTGTGAGTTGTTGATTTGAGCGAAATTGGTTAAATCGAGATATTTGAGCTTGAAGCGAAATATCGAGATTTTTGGATAAATGTGATAAAATGTTGTAATAAATATGATTAAAATCGTCCCATTGACTTGAGGCTTAAGGTATAATCGGATTAATTTTTAGTGTCCATTTGATAAGCGAACTAGTAGTTGGAATGAGTTGACCGGTCGTAGTAATTTTGAGTTGAACATGATAAGTGTTGACTTGAGACTTTATGTTTTGACCTTGGCCTATATGCATATTGAGGAGGTTATATTTTAAGTTTTGTGATTTTTGGTGCCCGTTTACTATTTTGACCAGATTTGTTTAGTATGTAGTCGATATGCTCGGTTTTTTATAAAAATGCTAAAGGCCTCGAAATGCGTTGAAACTTTATGGAAAAATCTTATAAATTCTAATGTGATATGTTTGAAATTTCGTAATTTTTTGAGACTGTTTGGTATGCCTAAAAATTTGGGGCTTTAGCTGCTTTTATTGAAAATTATAGATATTATTCGGTTGAGAATTAAGCTGCAGTTGTTGGGCCTAAAATCACTAGAAATAACGTTGAACTTAGAGTTTAAGTTTCGACTTGAACCGAGATAGATAGTCGGTTGAGTAGAGAACCCTAGTTCGGCCTTTTCCAGGTAAGACCGGATGAACTCTAGATTCGAGTAGAAAAGTTGTGCGTCGGCTGATGTCGTGTTTGTGTGTATGTACCTGGACCACGGTTATGCCGATTTGCACCCAGTCAGACGAGCAACCGACTGGCTCAGATCGAGCCGCCTGTCCAGTTCAGCCGAATCAGTCCGGATAGTCTGGACGATTCGAGCGTATCAGTTCGGAATACCGGTTTGAGCGTGAATCGAGATTCAGTATTTTTTGGAACTCAGCCAGATAAGTCAGATCAGAATAAGATAGTTCAGATAAGATCAAATCATTCAGATAAGCTAATTCAAATAAAATTAGATCAGTCAGATAAGCTAGATCAGATAAATCAGTTAAGCAGATCAGACTTAGAAATATTTCAAAGAACTCTAGAATGCCTCAATGTCAACAAATCTGTCCAGAATAGCTCAAATCCTCTAAATCCAGATTAAATGATTTTATAATCGAGCGAGAGAACCTAGTAAGATCAGATAATAATGAGAATCAAGTTTTCAGTTTCAGCTTAGTACTTAGTACTTTCTGCTCAATAATTTGTGTAGCTTAAGGAGAGTCGAGCCTCCGACAGCTACCATTCAGCCAGCACGTGTATCAGTAGCAGTTTACCAGGTGGGGGTCACGTACTGGTTATACATCGTCTTTAATTTTCGTACCATGTCCGAGGTATGTATGACAAATAGTTAGTTCACCATTGAAGGAGGCCGTGGGGGGCCTTAATGATCCCCCGTGGTTCTGAGGGAGGCCTTAACAGGCCTTAATGATTCCCCGGAGTGTGCACATGATTTAGCGGCTTTAAGCCTAGGGTCTTTATGACCACTAGACGCCCAGTTACAGTTTCAGTTCAGTTCAGTACTTATATATACTCAAGTCATGATATTGTTATTAACGATGTTGTTTAATTCAGTATTGGTCTTTGCGGAGCATAGTGGTTTGCTCACGCCCCCATTACGCTTTTCAGGTGACGGAGCGGCGCGTGGCGTGTGAGCATCAGTGGCGCGTGGTCATGAGCAGGTGTTTTGTAACGCATTGTACATGTCATTCATATGAACATGTATTATTACTATTATGCGTGCATTCAGTATGAGACCTTCCGCATTTTTAGAACTAGCATGTTATTACATGAGACTTTAGACGTATGCATGTATAATTTCTCTATCTCCGTGTTACCTTTATATAACGGATTTGATTAGGTTGTATGTATTTATTTACGTCTGCATGAGAAATAGTTTAAGTTAGTAGCATCCCGCGAGTTAGTATGAGCATTTTCGAAAATAAAGTTAAAGAGTTTTTCAAAAATAAAAATAAAAAGCCAAAAATTTACTATGATTTTATTATTTCTAGAAAAAGTATGGGGGGTGTTACACTACCTATCCTCGTTGTTCCGAACCCCTTAAACTGTCTTTCAAACCGAAGGCTCTGACTCCTGTGATGCTCAACCACGACCACTCTGTGTCGATTCCGCTCGACTAGACAGTTTACTAGGCCTGCTCGACTGGTTCACTCTCTTAGAAAAGTATCCCATATCATAATTAATCACACATAAATACATGTTATGATACCAGGCATTTTCTTAACAATTAGACGAAATTGAATAAATCCTAAACATGTATTTCTATCCGTTCATAGAATACAAATCTTTGCATTAATTAATTTCACATACAACTTACGGAGTCCAACTTTTAGTCCTTCTCTACTCTTGATCTAAGTCTGTGCTCTCCAATGATGTGTTCATCTTTGCTTATGAATTGCTTTTCTCTCCCGCCACTCTCTTTCATAAAGCCTGATGTTGAGAGCTTTATTTTCCTATAAGCGGAGAGAGAGAGA
>CACSLK010024742.1:10444570-10459304 GCA_902706635.1 Striga hermonthica
AGAGAGAGAGAGAGAGAGAGAGGACATGTGGTAGTATATATAGGAGATCTACAATCCTATTTTTACTAACATTCTCCATGTTCTAACCTTATAGGAGATGTACAATCCTATTTATACTAACATTCTCCATGTTCTAACCTTATAGGAGATGTACAATCCTATTTATACTAACATTCTATATGCACTGCTCAAATTAAAGATCACAAATTGACTCTTTATTATTAGAGCATTAAATAATTTATTAAATACATATTCACTTTAATTAAATTTAATTGTTAATTCAATTAATTCCAACTAACTATATGATAATAATAGAAGAAAGAATATTCATATGATCCACAATAATATAACAATATACAATATTCTTACAATAAGAACATGAAAGGGGAGGAGGTGAATTGAGGTATAGGTTGAGAGGATATATGGGAACATGTGGAGAAAAAATTTGAATGGGAGGCGAATTTATCAATTCATGTGGTGTAAATATCAATAGCCCTACAACAAATGACAACAACATTTAGCAAGATCCATTTAAAGTGGGTTGGGGGCCTGTGTGCTTTTAAAGTTCACACAAACTACAAATGATAATGAGTTCAAAATTGAGCATTAGCCATAAGGGCCCCTTCTGCAACATTCAGTTACCCCATTCCGGCAGAACTTGGTTCCCACAGCATGCCAAAAGAATCTCTACCAACAAGGATTACAGTCCAAAACTCATTTATTAGTAGGAGAATCACACAAAACCGTTTTGTTTTGTTACAACAGACAAAATTGGAAGTCGCATACATCAGAAAATTGTGCTAGAGAACCAAACTCTGATATATTGAGACTCTGTCGCTTAACTCAGCAGAGCGGTTTTGCGCGAGTTGATGGGTCTTCCTTGGACTCCACCTTTATCATAAATACATAGCCAAGAACCCACAGGACAATGTACAAAAGCGGCACCCAATTAAGACAAGCAACAAGACACAAAATGCTCCCGACGTACTGAGGATCCTTAATTACTCCAAACGGAAATTCATTTACCCAAGGGATGGTTTTCCCAAAACGAACACCATAGTAAGTTCCAGACTCCCCCAGCAGCTGATAGACCCTGCATAAACAATTGTGCTCTTCGTATGTCAAATGAGCATGCGCTTTTGTATGTTAAAATGATATTTAAAGACAAGATCATAAAAGCATTCGGTATCCCTAACACATGGTTGCTCTTGAAAAATAGCCATTTGCAGTAGTATTAAGTTAGAGAAACAATAAAAACCCCATATTTAATCTAAAAAAAGAAAAAAAAATCATTTATGTTCATATTAGCAAACATCGGAACTTGAGAGGAACGTAATTTGTCAAAGAGAAACAAAAATCTATGTGATGTTTGGATAGGTTAAGTGTAGTTTGGTTTTTCTTTTCCCTCGTTGCCCTATTTTCTAATAGACTTAGGCACTGAGCATTAAATTTCCTCATTCCTACCCTCACTCACCTATATCTACATACAAACGTCATCAATTTGCATACTAAACGTTCCAACTTTTCCGCACGAAAGTGCAACAAAGAGATAATTGGTCCTAAATTCCTCAAGTACTAAAGGAAAATAGGATAAAAAATGAAAACTGTTTGATAAACATAAAGACATGATGCGTGAAGCATGTATGTAGCAAAACTACAATAAGCAATTATATGAACTTCTCCATATTAGATTAGCAGGTCAAACATGTTGTTTAACATAAGAATCCAATAACAATTAAGCAATTCCTTTATTAACGAGAACAACTGAACTGTACAGGAATTTGGATTCAACGGCTTTCGAATCTGGAGATGCAAGATACCAACTGCACTTCCATTACACATATTCAAACATCATAATCATAAGCTAATTTTACCATGCTCATAAAGTACAATCCCAGGCACTCAAGAAGTTAGCAATGGGCAACTGTAAACAAGCAATACAAGAACAAGAACAGTAATCTTGGTGTGCTACCATCACAATTCTCCATTCAAGATTGAAAAGCTATTTTAACATGATTTGCTTCATAATCAAATTTAATAGAACAGCCTCAACAGTAATCTGTTTACTCGATTCATTAAACCGAAAAGCAGTCAGCCACCAGATACAATATCTCAAACAATAAATGCATCAAAATGGGTTCATAGAGCAACAACTCAAAAGTAACCTAAAATCGAGAGTAGAAAATAAAACACTAATTAGAGCAAGAGAACCTGAAATTGAGAAATTGGCCGAAGAGGAAGAGAGGGTAGAAGTAGAAAGGAGGCGGCCATGAAAGCTTGGCGACGGAAAAGAGTGATATGAACTGGACGATTTTGAGAAGATGCGAAACGAAAGCCATGATTCGGGTCGGGTCACGGCGGGGCCCGCACAGATCGACCCATCTTTGAGGGTTGTTCCAGAGAAAGTAGTAAAATGGAAATGGCGATATCACTCCTATGCATGCCCATAACCCCATTCTTCTTTCTTCTTTCTTCTTTTTTTTTTTGTTTTTTCGAGATCGAACTCTTCCACTGTAGAGCTTGCTTGGTAAAGACATTAGCATCTGGGGCTCTCGTTTTTTCTATTAGGTTGGGCCTCACTGATGTGAGATTAATATATTGGCCCAACTCAATAAAACAACTTATGCCCAAGGACAAACACATCTTGGTGTAATCTTTCTTTTTTTTTTTTTTTTTTTTCTAAAACGATAGATAATCCGGAGTACAAAGTACAAAGTATAAGCCGGAGAATGGGAGCACCACTCGGGGTGGGCTAGATAACAATCGCAACAAGCACTAACTCTAGACAACCTAATAGCAAAGCGGTCACACACAACCGAGCCTTTGCCATAGCCAATCCAACCAGACTAAACAAAACAAAAGAGGACACAAGAAAAAGAAAAGAAACAGAAAAAACCAGGCTAAACAAAGGAAAGCCAAACACAAACAGCAACACCAACAACAAAAAGAAAAAGGACTAGGAAACAAAGAAAGCCAAACAGCTAGCAACAGCAAAAAGAAGAAGGACCAGTCCTGCTTGCCAGATAGCCTTGCCATTGTTGCATTGCCACTTTGATCACCATAGGAGCTGGTCTTCTGATGCCCCCAAAAAGCCAAAGGTTACGAGACTTCCAAAGCCACCAAAGGATATAGGTGGACAGTTGGATACGGGCTTCAGAAGTCTCACTGTGATCTAACTGCAAAATTTGCCACCACCATGATCTGAAAAACTCCTTGGGGCCAAGGCCATCCCAACTAACAGGGGAATGCTTCCAAACCTCTTTAGAAAACCTGCAGTGAAAAAGAACATGTACAATGAATTCAATATCATCTCCACATTGGGGACAAATTACATCAACTTGCATTCCCCTCTGCTCAAGCTGTGATCCAACATGCAATGCCTCATTACAGCATCTCCAAATAAAGTGTTTGACTCGGCCCATAACATTGATCTGCCAACTTCTCTTCCTGATTCTGAGATCAAGATCAGGAGCAGAGCTGCTCTGTTGCTTGCATAGCTTCAAAAACTTACTAGTAATGAGATGAGCATAAGTGGATTGGACAGAAAAAAGACCCTTCTTGTGCAGCTTCCAAATCCACTCATCTTTCTTAGAGGGGTCAATAGTAGTAATGGATAAAATAGCATTGCACCAATCAGCAGGAAAAGTGGTTGTAACTTTGTTAATGTCCCAGCTCTGGCCATCCTCACTCATCAAATCTCTGACCCATTTGATGTTTCTACTAATGCCTGGAATCAGTTCCACATGTTGTCCAATTTTAGATGGAATCCAGTGGCCTGTCCTAGATAAGAGTATTGCAGCCACTTTTTATCTCAATCTGCATAAACTTAGAGCAAGATTCCAACACTTTGAACCAACTTTTCCACAGCCATGATGAGTTCTGACTTCTGTGAGCCTCAAACAGGGAAGAGTTTGGGTAGTATTTGGATTTGAGCACTTTGTTGACTAATCTATCTGGCTCAGAGACAATTTTCGACAACTGCTTAGCAATAAGGGCAGTATTAAACAATTGAATATCTTGAAACCCTAATCCACCATGCTTTTTAGAAAAGGTAATCTTATCCCAATCAACCAAGTGCATACCTCTTTGATTCTCAGAACCTCTGCTTCACCAGAAATGACAACAAGCTTGAGCAATCTCTTTGCATATCCCAACTGGAAGAAGAAAAGTGGACATAGCAAAAACTGGGAGTGCATTTAGGATTGCTTTAATAAGTACTTCTTTCCCAGCTGTTGAAAGCCACTTATTCTTCCAACTGAAAATTCTCTTTTTAACCACATCCAGAATGAAAATGAAAGCATCCTTCTTGGATTTCCCAATGCCAAGAGGTAGGCCTAAATACCTTGTGGAAGAATGCTTCTTAATATCTGAGAGGAGTGAGCAGATGCTATGCTGAGTTGCATCCGGGGTGTTCTTACAGAAGAAGATGGTGGACTTCTCAAAATTGATTTTTTGGCCAGTGAAATTGCTGAAAACTTGGAGAATATGTAACAGCTTCTTAGTGTGAGCCATATCAGCTTTACAGAATAAGAGTGTGTCATCTGCAAACATCAGGTGGGTCAACATTGGGCCATCTCTAGACACTTTAATCCCTCTAAATCTCCCCTCAGTAGCTTCCATAGAGAGTTTGGCAGAAAGCAATTTTGAAATAATGAGAAATAGGTAAGGGGATAGGGGATCCCCTTGCCTAATTCCTCTAGTAGCAGTGATGTATCTACAAATCTTACCATTAAGATTAAAAGAGAAGGAGGGGTTAGTGATACAAGCTAAGATCCATTACACAAAGAGTTTCGAGAACCCCATTCTAAGCATAGTAAGTTGCACAGCTTTCCACTCAACACAATCTAAAGCTTTCACCACATCCAACTTTAGAGCCATAAAGCAATTTTTCCCACTTCTGTGTCTGTTTAAGAAGTGAAATACCTCATGCCCAATTACAACGTTATCAAGCAGTTGTCTACCAGGAAAATGCATTTTGATTTTCAGAGATACATATATGCAAGCATTGTTTAAGTCTTAAGGACAAGATTTTTGAAATCACTTTATAAATGATAGCACAAAGACTAATGGGCCTGAATTGTGTGATTGACACAGTATTAGCACATTTTGGGATAAGAGTAACAAGGTATGCTTCCAATACCTCAACATTGGTTTAGAATCAAAAAAGCTTTGCACAGCAACACAGATATCCTTACTGAGAAGAGGCCAAAAGTGTTGAAAGAAAAGTCCTGTCATGCCATCTTCTCCAGGTGCTTTGTCTAGGTTGATGTTAAAAACAGCTTACTTGATGGTCTCTTCATCCACAGTGGTAGTGAGCATAGAGTTCATTTCCTCAGTGATAGTGCTGGGGATGATAGGCAGGAGCTCATGGCCATCTCTTGAACCCTGAGAAGTGAAAAGCTTACTGTAATAGTTGGTGATGATTTGCTCATCTCCTCTGGTCTGTCTGTCATTCTATTCTGATCATTCAACAGCCTTTGGATGGAACTAATCTTCCTTCTTTGCATAGCATAGGCATGGAAAAATTTGGTATTGTTATCCCCAGCCTTGAACCACAGAGCCCTTGCTTTCTGCTGCCAGAACAATTCCTCAGAGACATTTGCAGCATCTAACTCCTATTGAAGCTTGTCCCAGAGGTCCAAATTTCTGTTACCTCCTGCTTTTCTCAGATCTTCCAGTTGCAGAGTTAATTTTCTGATTTGAGAAGCACTGTTAGAATTGAAGTACTTGTTCCAGTTGATCAATGCTTCTCTAGTCCTCCTGATTTTCTCTTTGAGGATAAACAAAGGGGTTCCTTCTGCTTGTTGACCCCAAACTGTGTGCACCACTTGGTTAATTCTCTCCTTCTGCAGCCATCTTTTGTCAAAAAGAAATCTTCTTTTATGCTTGAGTTTATCATCCCCTGTGTTAATGACTAGCATACAATGATCTGATGAGCTTCTAAACCAGCTGTAACCTTAGTATTAGGGAATCTCACTTGCCAACCGAAAGAGACAAACATCTTGTCTAAGACTTTCTCCACAAAACCCTCGCCCACTCTATTGTTAGCCCAGGTAAAAGGCATTCCTTTTAAGGGAATTTCTTGCACTCCCATCTGAGCCAAAAAGGTGTTAAACCCCCACAGACTACCAATAGAACTACAGATACCTCCCCCTTTATCCTCAACTGCACAAACATCATTCCAGTCACCAGCAAGAAACCAATCTTGACCCCATCTCACTTTCTCTTACAATAGGTACTGCTACTAATCAGCCCTTTCTGCTTTTATAGTGCTAAGGTGTACAAAGATTGCCCAACAAGTCACCCCCTGATTTCTGTCCTTATAATGGACAGCAACAAAGAAATGATCACCATAGCAGTGCAAGATCTCTATTTCAGAATTCCAAAGAAGAAGTAATCCACCTTTAGACCTACAGGCCCAATGAGAAAATGCCTGTCAACAAAGCCCAACTTAGAGGTCTGGGTGGGCCCTCTACAGTTCCCCAGATCAAGGAAGCTTTACAGCTCCACCACCCTCATTTCTTTTTATTTCTGAATTTAAAAAACATCTTGGTGTAATTAATATGCATATAGTTGTAAAGTATTAAACTAGTACGTAACCCCATCCGAGGCACGGATTGTAATTATTTTGATAAAACTTGTAATTGAAGTTCATTAATCAATAAGTTATAATACGTAGAGAATTTGTGACGTAATCATAAAATGTTCGCCATGAAAAATGTCATACACTATTAAAAATCTCATTATTTTCCATGCATAATCATTTTGCACTTGGCAACTGTCGATCGATTTTTACCAAGATTTCTCTCCACTTGGTAATCGCAAATTGGATAGACACATCATTCCTCTAATTCTTTGTTGATTTTGGAATGTTAACATCAGGAAATAAAATTAGGTTGCTGGAGTGGGTCGGGTGCCCGGTGGTACTTTTTCGCTGTGCTGGTCTTAATCTGGCTGATGAGGAAGGGTTATGTTAATTTAGTTCTTCTTTTTCGTATATTTGTTGGTTGGGTTTGTTCTTGTGTTTAGATGTAGCTTTGTGTATTTTGTGGTTTGGTGTTGTATTCTCTGTGCTTTGGGTTGTTGTGTTCTTTATGCTCTGGGTTGATGTGGTCGTGAATTCTCCAGTTGGGAGTAGACTGTTCTTCTGTTTGGATTTTTTTGTTGTTCTGGTGTTTGTGCGTGCGTTGTGAGTGTATGTTTTGGTGTTCTAGGCCATACTTTGTGTATGGTTCTCTCTGTGTATTCCACTTGTATTAGGGTTTTTTTTTTGCCCTTTGTGTTTTTTAATGAGAATATCTATCGTTTGGGGAAAAAAAGATTTTAAAAAATCTGCTAAAAAGAAAAAATACACTGAACAAAATCGTTACCATAAAAGAATAAATTAAGTTATCATTTAAATGGTTTGATTTTGAATAAATTCAAAATGTACACAACACAAAATCATAGACTTTTTTTACAACAAAAACCGAGAATTATGACATGAAAAGTAGTAAAGAAAATTATGACAATGCAATTAATGTTTCTTTTTATTTTTATTTGAAAAAACTTAAAAGAATATAAAACTTACCTTTTTTAGTATGTAATTAACGATTTTGGCAGGAAACTCTTTCTAAAAATGATTTAACCTTATTTTTATTTTATATGGATTAATACAAATCATAGAACCTCCTCTCATTTTTTTCAATTAATGTTAAAAAAAAATTGTTACATTTTTCACTAAGCAAGTCGACCCCAAAACGTTGTCTGCCTATGATGATCACACCAACAAAGGGCGCAAACACCATTCCATACTTGTTTGTGTTATACGTAGTATCAAAGACATCTGTACCACCAAACAATGGATAGGAATTTCTTGATTCACAATCTGCCCAAAAGCATCTTATGAAAATTCCCTCACCATATGTCTCATATACATAAAAAAAAAAGTCTCATTCCTTTGCTTTTCCATTTCAAATTGTTGAATCATTGTGTTCTCATCAAGTTTATTCAATTCAGCCTTATGCGCAGCTTCTTAATTCCTGATATCCTTCTCCAAACATCCCATCATGGACGGACCCCCAACATCAATCTCAAACAACCTAACTTGCTGGCAGGTCGAAATGTTTGCCTCTCTATACTCTTGGAATAGTTCTCTTTTCGTAGCCAACGCACCATGATGGTATCTAAGTAAATGAACCTTCCTAGGTGTAACTAATGGATGATTATGTTGTTCTATAAAATACTCACAACCCAAACTTCTTTGATTCTGCAAACACTCATCCGAGCTGGACAACCACATCTCGTATTTCCCCTTTTTCTTATCCATATTCGAACCACAACATTTTTGCGTTTATTTCTGTAGAATTCATCTGTTTTCCCGTTCTTCGAGCAAGTGAACATCTTCCACACAAACATATTGGTTTGTTTATTTTTTTCTTTTTTACTTTTTTTTTCCCAATTTTGAGTACGAGTGCTAAAGCCTGCTTCTTTCGCATACGAATTGTAGAAATCACGAGCCTTTTCCCATGTCTGAAATTCCAAACCTTCATGGGGTACCTTGGCTTGATCGACTTGTGTAGTAAACTCTTGACTTCGCTTGCTTGACCTGCATGCCTATAGAAAATAATAATATTCCACATGTTAAAGTCTTAATTTATGAAAAAAAAAAGATAAACCAATTTATTTTTACATGTGATGGTTTCCAATCCTTTCATATAACATATGTTTTTTTAATTAAACTTGTTACTTATTCAGTAGACTTACAATAACAATCTAACATGATTTGAACAAGAACAAACCAAGTTTAAGAAATGCCAATTTCCAAAATTGATTTTTACGTGCTGCTTGTTTGTGGCAATCGATTCAGGGCAAATACATTCAATGTACTTTTGCTAACTGCTTGTGCAAGGAAAAAACTTATCACCATCAATTAAAATAAAAACTATAATTAATTTTTCATACAATAGCAATTAACATGAATTGAACAATACTTGAAAAAAAAACCCTATAAATAACATAAAATTTTACTAGAAGAAGCCATCGTGAGTTGAGTTTTATCTCTTGGCCTATGTTCACTCTTAAATAATTGTGATTAATTGAGAAAATATTTCTAGAAGGAGGAGTGATTAATCGAGAAATAAAATTTTGAAGGAGAAGATGTATGGAATATGAAGAATTCGGAAAAGAAGGGAGAGAGAAAACAATTTATTAATTTAATTCATAAGGGATTAACATAAATAATTATTAGACTAATCTAAAATCCACTTAGGATGCCATGTAGGCAACTGGTTTGTATTATGAAACCAGTGTATGGTTTCTTAGAAAAATTGTAGATACAGATAATGATATATCATAAAATATCTCCATTCAAATTTTGTACATATTTATGAAATGCTATATTATATTTATGAATTTGGTATTATATGAAATATCTCCATTCAAATAAATCAGATAATTGATCCATAGCAGAATTTGTAGCCAAGAGGCAGTACATGGTAAAAATCGATTATTTAAAGAGAATCATACAATATTGAAGGTATGCTTTTTTGGGTTGGAAATCTAAAATCTGCCATCTGCTTCATGGAATTGTGGTAGCCAAATCCTCAAGGTATTTAGGGCTTCCAATGGGGATTGGTAAGAATAATAAAGATACTTTTGCTTTTGTTAAAAATTGTGTGATTAATAGGGTGACTAACTGGGAAAATATTTTTCTTAGTGAAGCAGGGAAAGAGATTTTGATTAAAACTATCTGGAGTGCTATGCCTATATATATTATGTATGTGTTTCGATTGCCTGTCGTCTTTGTAATGACATTTGAAACTCTATAGCTGCTTTCTGGTGGGGGCAAAAATGAAGAGAGTGGATCCAGAATTCATTGGGCTAACTGGAGCAAATTAGCCAAAGACAAGAATGAAGGTGGTTTAGGCTTCAGAGACTTGAAAGACATGAATGAAGCTCTTATGCTGAAACAGATCTGGAGAGTCTTAACAAAGCCAAATTGCCTTATGAGTAGAGTCATGAGTGGCATATATTTCAATGAAAAATTCTCTTTAGAAGTCCCTTGGAGAGATTCTGATTCTTGGATGTGGAGATGTTGGCTTGACTGCAGGGAATCCTTGGTTTTGGGGCTAAGATACTAGGTTGGAAATGACCACTCTATCAAGATTTGGGACCACCTTTGGCTCCGAAACTCAAACCAATATAAACCTACATGCTGCTTTGAGTGAGATAGGGAAAGAATGCAGGTGGTTTCTGACCTCATGAATGCTGATGGAAGAAGTTGGAGTTCTGACCTAATCTCTCAAACATTCACTCCTTCTGATGCTCAGCTTATTTTGGACACTCACATTAGTCATTTGGGCACCCAAGACAAACTTATCTGGCACCCAAACAAAAGAGGTCTATTCACTGTTAAAGATGTCTACAAGGTCATTTAGAAAAGGAAAATTGTTCTGGCTGGGGAGATGGACTCGAGCTCAGGCCCTAGTATTAGACACAAATTCTGGCAAAAGCTCTGAAAAATGCAGATCAAGCCAAAAATCAAGAATTTTGTCTGGAGATGCCTCCATAATTGAGTGGGAACCAGTAGCAGATATGTCAAAAGGCCATTATAACATATGTTATCTGTAGCTGTTGTGGTGAGGAAGTTGAGGATCTGGACCACCTGATGTTCAACTGTGCTAGGGCTCAAAATATGTGTAAACTTGCAGGGATTCAGTGGAATAGCATTAACCATAGACATTCCTCATTTTCTATCTGGTGGGAGAACGTATGCAGGCTTCAAGATTTTGAAATCAATGCAGATAGAATCTCCCTCTCCACCTATCTCTTATGGTGGATGTAGAAGACCAGAAACATTTGAATATTCAAGAAGGAACTCATCTTAGAGCTTGAGTTAGTGACAAAAGCAAAGGCTGAGTGGCTGGAATATAAAGAGGTTCGATTTGGCAGAGTCTTAGTTAGATCTACTAATTGACAGGCAATAGGGGATGCTTTGTTAGCTCACAGTGTTGTTGAACCTACTCAGTCGCCTTGGAGGATTAAAGGGTCAACTTCTATTGGCAATGTTGATATGGCTAACTGGATTTCATCTAGGGGTGCTCTTCCAAAGCAATCAGTGGATGATATCTTGCTTTGTCTAAGAGAATGGTTGGAACTGGGATTACAACAAAGCTGGCAGAAGGTTATCCTCAGCTTCAATGACAAGAACATGTACCAAATGTTGTCTGATAAGGAACAAGAAAGCTGGACTGTGCATGTGTTAGTTTCTGATATTTGTACTCTTCTGTCTTTGTTCCCAGTTTCTTCCATTTCTTTGTAGGATTAGTTTGTGTTGGTTTCTGTTGGGGTAGTCTTTGATGTCATTAGGTTAGTTGTGTGTTTCTTTGAGTTTGGCAGTTCTTTATGTTTTTCTTTGTATTGAGGTCTTATTGGCCCTTAAGGTTGGTTCTTGGAAACCTTCCATGTCGTCTCAGGTTTTGGATTCGATACTTCTGTTTAGGAGTTCGTCTTGTACTTATCCTTGAGTTCATTTATATATTTGATGTTTCTAGAAAAAAAAAAGAAGAAGAAGAAGAAGGTATGCCACAAATAAATTGGGAGTTATTAACAAACTATTAATTGCTGAAATTAGGGATAAGATTTTGATTTTATTTTTGAAGAGAATTAAAAAAATAAACACGAGAATTAATTAGTTTATAAAAATTTTCATTAATTAGTAAGTCAACTCATTTAATTTAAAAGCCAAAGTAACTATTTTAGATTTTTTCAACATCCTCTTTCAATATACTCATGTGTAGCCAGTGCGATGCACATAACAGTGATATAAAATGAGTCATTTTCTTATGACTTGTCCATTAAGGCCTAAAAAATAAAAGTAATGGAGTTGAATCATTCATTTTCAAATCGAGTAATAGAGTTGAATCATTTATTTTGAACCTCTTTTCATCATCCTCATTTTGTAGTGGAGACGTTAACCTAGAGCATGTTACCGGTGCCCCGTAAATTATTTACTATATTATTTCGCTAATAGCTTTATAGTAATATTAATTTGATTTTAGTATATATATATATATATATATATATATATATTCTTTGATATAAGAAAAATAACAATTTTACTTATTCTTGTTCTTCGTAAAATACTCAACTATTATTTTATCAGAAAATTTGTAGTAATATAATGACACTATTTGGTAACACAAAACTCTCCGATCGGCTGGAATCCGAGTAATCTCCTTCCTTCTCGCCAGTTGAACGTCGTGCACCTACAAAGAACTCTCACACCGGAGGGATTTTCCAGTAAAGAGCCTCCAAAGTTTAAGTAAATATTTGCTCAATCAATTCTCAAGAGTAAATAAAGAATGATGGTGTTCAACAAGAAAGACTCACCCCCTATATATAAGGGTGAGATACTTGACCTAGGGGCTGCCCGGATTTGATGAGTTGTATGCCCCAACCACCCGTCCGTACACACGCAGTGTGCGTGTGTCAGAGGTAGCCGTTGCCACTATCCTCTGCGTCAATATCTCTTCGACACCTGTCCTCTGCACATGGGTAAAATATTCTCCCCTTGATTCTCCTGACATCACTCTAACAATTCCGTTTGAGACTCTTGTAGTTGACCTTATCCAAGTCAACGTCTCACGTCCTATCCCCCTTGCTGGATGCTCGACCATCCGGTCGCTCCTAACCCTTGTGACGACCACCTGGATAACTCTTTGCTCGATCTCTCCTCTTATCGACCAGACTTTCTCTGCCTTCTAGACTGCTCTCTGTACCAAGATTCTCGTCCTCTCGATACTGAGGTAATCCAATTGTGGTCTTGTTCCCTGATATCCTTTTCGATCGGCTCTGTCTTATCTATATTCGGCTTTGCTCGACCCACTCGTTGAACCAGTTTACTCGTTGAGGTATAATATCCCATATCACTATTATTATTAATAAATGTAATAAAATTTAAAAAAAAAAAATTAATATAAAATAAGGTGTACAAATAATTTACAAAATATACACTCATTTTTTTTAGAATTTAATTTTTTACGATAATTAAACATTTTTTTAACCAAAAACTGAACCCCTTCTAGAATGATTCTTTTTTTAATTTTCATCATAAAGTTTTATAGTTTATTTAGCATACTATGCAATATAAATATATTTTAAAAGAATTTTACTATGGAAAAAAATAAAATAAAAAAATGATAAAAAATAATAATCATGTTTAACAATAATATAAACATATTGAAACCGTAAAGGATAGTTAATATATTTCAATTTCATTATCTATCCATTAATTATAATTATTTAATATATCTGGTCATTATCTCATAAATAGTAAATTATATTAATTTTGAAGAATAATTTATTTTTATTTCTATATATAATGAAATAAAGATGAAAGAAAAATTAAGCTATTACAATTTGATAAATATTTTAGGATGAAAATGCAATATCTGTGAACAAATAATATGCTTAGAAATTAAAATATGTTTCATGTCTATCTTTGCAAAAATAATTAATATGAATCACAAAAAATTAAATTTGTTATTTATTATAGTGGATATCAATTAGGTTATTTAGGTAATTGCAGATGTTAATAAAATTCTCGAGTGTCAAACTTATTATCCTGTTGGGATCCGACACTCGAGTATTACCCTGTTGGGATTTTTTTTTAGTTATTTTAGCTGTTCGAGTTTTTGGTTAGTTTAGTTGTGAGTTTTTATTCTAGCGTTGCTAATCGAGATTCTAGGCGGTCGTCTGACTTATCCTCCCACTTTTCAGCTGTTGGTTGCTCTCATTCAGCTAGGAGTTGTTTGTATTCGCATATTTGTGCGCTTTTGAGTTATAATACTATCTATTGTTTTGAAAAAAAAAAAACTATTCAAGTAAATAATCTTTCGATCATATCTTATCTGATCTAATTTGGGATTATGTATATAGAAGTAATTAGTGCATATATTTTAAAAGTCTCCACATAAGGTATGCACTAAATGTTCCAGATTGTTTTGTTACTATATTTAGTAAATGCTTAATATATATATATATATATATATATATACATATATATATATAGGTAAAGGATCATATGAGAATGGTTTCTAGTGAAAGAAATAAGAATGAATCTGGATCATTGGATACATCCTACCAAGGGTCATGATGAAGTCAAATTTTATTTATGGCAGTGAAATATATGATGGCATTCTGGTAATTAAATGTATAAATCATAATCAAATATTTACATTTAACCACTCAATGAGGGTAAAATAGACATTGCTTAAAATAACAACTCACCACCTAATTACAGTGGGCCCCACCTTTCCTTCTCTCTCTTACAAATCCTCCCGCAGGACCACAGATAAGTGGCAAAAGATCTTCAGCCTGCCGCCGACAGCCACCGCGGTCGCCGCCCTCCGCCGCCGCAATCACCACCAATTTTGACGTCGTCATCCCCGTTCTTGCGCCATCGATCTGTATCTCTAACTCTCTCTCCCGATCTCAATCGTTCTCAGAATATTTGTTAGAGAAAGCCTCCGTCGGCTTCTCTTCTCCGGCGAATTTCCGTCGAGCTTCGGCTAACGGTCTGTCATGCTATCGCAAGGTGCCGTCGAGTTCCCGCTCATCTCCTCCGACGGCGACAGATTCGTTAAGTTCTAAGTCCTAAATCCCAAATTTACCTAACTGTTAATTTCAATCTCGTCGGCCATGGATTAGGCTTCCGGCCACGACGCCGGGGTCAATCCGGTGTTATTATAAC
>CACSLK010024742.1:10463702-10478202 GCA_902706635.1 Striga hermonthica
TATATAGGGTGGATCCAATGAGACCACTCCTTAAAATGAGTACGTGAGACTCAATCTTAGCCACTCATTTTGTCTATATCAAGTATTCATTTTAATCAATTTAAATAATAATTAATTAAATAATAATATAATTATAATTTGACTTTGGCGTTGACCGTTGACTTCCGGCGAGAATTGTTGGTTTTCGGTGTTGACCGTTGACTTCCTGCGTTGTCATGTTGACCCTAGTATGCAATATGTATGAAGTAAATATACATCCAGTACCATGCATTTAATATGAACTAAATATGCATGGGGTATGAATTGCACATGCAATTCATATGAACTAAATATGCACCAATAATATCAACTAAGTATGCACATGTTATGAACTAAATATGCATCTGTTATGAACTAAATATGCAACGAAAATGCATAAAATGTGCATTTATTTATTTAGTTTAAATACAATAATTTATTGATTTTTATTATATAAGTAAATCAAATTTAAATTGATTAATATAAGTTATTGATCTACACAAATATAGTTCTTACGAAATGCATATTTAGTTCATGTGAGATCCAATCATAACAATTTATTTGTATAGATCAATAACTTATATTAACGGTTTTAAAATTAAAATTAATTACATAATAAAATCATTTATTATTATATTTAATTTAATTATATAAAATGTATATTTTATTCCATATTTAGTTCATTCTTGATGCATATTTAGTTAGTAAAATGTGCATATTTAGTACATAAACAGTGCATATATAGTTGATATTATTGGTGCATATTTAGTTCATAAGCATTTTTTTTTTTGGTCGAAACGATAGAATGCTATATAAAATCAGGAAAAAATGTACAATGCAATCCGGAACAAGTCCCACAAGACAAAGACAAACTTAGAGGCACATTAACAAATGGCCTAAAACCTCACATCAACAAACAAAAAGCAAAACCTTTAGGAATACGAACCACTGCCCAACGGCCTAGCCTTCTTCCCAAAGAAAAACCAAAATAAAAAACAGCACAAACACTTAACTAACTGGAGCAAAACCATGAAAAGAATTCTTAGCCTTGCAAAAATCCATCCAGTCCGAATGAGCAGCCTTGACTACCAGATGGATTGGGACCAGAGTTTGCTGAAAAAGCTGAAGGTTGTGAGTCTTCCACATCCACCATAGCAAATAAGTCGTGAGTTGGATCCTGAAGTTAGATGTTTCAGACGAAGATAGAGAGCAGATTTGATTCCACCAGTTTTTGAAAGAGTCAGAATGATGGATAATGCCCCTCCAAGAAACATGAGCAATCTCCCATAATCTAACAGCTCGATTACACTCCAGCAACAGATGTTCTATTGATTCATGCCCATCTCCACAGCATTTGCAGATAGTGTCAATAGATAGACCTTTCTTTTTTAGATTAAGCAAAGTGGGCAAAGAACCAGTGAGGCATTTCCAGATGAATATTTTGATCTTACCTGGAATCTTGAGTGACTAGCTTCTTGTCAGAGATTTAGACAATTGCATTCTTGAGTTACTGCTTTCTGGTTGATCAATTAAATGCACCTTCTGATTGGCTAAGTGAGAGTATATACTTGAGACATAAAATTTTCCTTTCTTGTCTAGACTCCAATATAACTTGTCTTTGGAATTTGGCCTCAGGGAAAAAATAGCCAAAATGGCATTGCTATCCTCTTCAGAAAAGACTTGCTTCACAAGCCATTGGTTCCAGTTTAGGCCATCAGGAAGAATAAGATCCTTGACAAAGATGAGATGACCCCTGGCAAGGTTCAAAAGAGCTGGCTTGGTTTTAGAGTAGTTTGGAATCCTGTTATCCTCTTCAATTCTAGTCTCAGCTCCACCTCTAATTTCAGTCATAAGCCATTTAGAGAAGGTAGGCAGAATATCAAGCCAACAGCTCCATAACCAAGAGCATTTTTGAGATTTAACAGCCTGAAGGATGGAAGAATTTGGAAAATATCTATCTTTCAAGACTTTGCTGACAAGGAGATCAGGCTGAGAGACAATTCTCCAAAGTTGCTTGCAAATTAAGGCTACATTGAAAAGCTGGATATCAAGAAATCCCATACCTCCATTCTGTTTTGGCTGAGCCATTTTGTACCAGCTTTTCCAGAAAATGCAACTTGAGTCAGCATCCTTAGAATTCCACCAAAATCTGGCACAGAGACTGGAAATTTCTTTGCAAAGGGTTAGAGGAAGCTAGAAACATGACATAGGAAATATTGGAAGAGCTTGAATCACAGACTTAAGGAGAGTTTCTTTACCTGCAGAAGAAAGAAGTTTGGACTGCCAGCCTTGAAGTTTGCTCCTGATAGAATCCACTAAATATGAGAATACCTCTTTCTTGGATTTGTCAATTCCAAGTGGTAATCCCAGGTATCTGGTGGATCTGTGGCAAGTGATACCACTCAAAACTGAACATACTCTGGATTTAACATGAGCTGGAGAATTCCTGCTAAAGAAAACAGCAGACTTGTGGAGATTCACTGCTTGACCAGTAAAGAGCTTGTACTTTTACAAGATATCCATCAGAATACCAGCATGGTGAGCATCAGCCTTACAGAACAATAATGAGTCATCTGCAAAGAGCAGATGAGAAAGAAGAGGACCATTCTTAGAGAGTTTCAGTCCCTGCCACAGACAGAGTTCACAGCATCAATAATTAGAGCAGATAACAATTCAGCCATAATGATGAAAAGAAAGGGGGAAAGAGGATCCCCCTGTCTAATGCCTCTGGATGGTTTAATGTAGCCTGAAACATTGACATTGACCTTGACTGAGATAGTGGAGGAGAAAATACAGACCATAATTAGCTTCACAAATTCATTAGTGAAACCCATTTTGATCATTATCTGTTGCAAGCTAAGCCACTCCACTCTGTCAAATGCTTTCATAAGGTCAAGTTTAATGGCCATAAAATGATGTTTGCCTGAGGAAAGTCTGTTCAGATAGTGGAAAGCTTCCTGAGCGATAATCACATTGTCTAGCAATTGCCTCTCTTTCAGAAAGGCAGACTGATATATGCTAATGCAGGACTGTAAGCAAGTCTTCAGTCTAAGAGCAAGAATCTTGGAAAGCACTTTGTAGACAACAATACACAGGCTAATAAGACGAAATTGACTTAGAGATTCAGGCAGAGAGCATTTAGGGATCAATGAAAGAATTGTATGGTTCCAGTACTGCAACAATTGTTTAGACTGAAAGAAGCTTTTGATTGCAGAAACAAAATCATCTTGAATTAAATCCCAAAAATGCTGATAAAACATAGCATGCATACCATCTTCACCAGGGGAGTTGCAAGGATCAAGGCTGAACAGAGTAGATTTAATCTCAGCAGCATCCACCGGTTGAGTAAGAACTTGATTCATATCCTCAGTTATTGTTTTAGGAATCAGATGGATAATAGCTTCACCCCCTAGAGTCCCTTCAGATGTAAAGAGATGAGAGTAAAAATCAGATATGTGGTCTTCCATGTCATTTTGAGTGAAAAATTCCTCCCCCCTTGCAGAGACCAATCTGGTGATTGCATTTAGCTTCCTTCTGTGCTGGACAAAGGCATGGAAAAATATTGTGTTCCCATCTCCTTCTTTGAGCCACTTGAATTTGGATTTTTGCTGCCAGAAGAGTTCTTCAAAGTGATGAGCTGAATTGAGGTCTTTCCTAGTTCTCTCCCAGTCATTCCAATTAGAGGAGGTCTTATTTGCTCTGAGATCTTCCAGTTTCTGAGTAAGAGATTGGATCAGAAGCTGATTTTTGGTGTGAAAGGAAGAGCTCCATTGGAGAAGAGCCACCCTGGTGAGTTTGACATTCTCTTTAAGTTTGAAGAAAGGAGTTCCTTGCACCGATGATTTCCAAGCCCTCTGAACTGTTTCAGAGAATCCAGCCATGCCTATCCATCTTTTATCAAAAGAGAATTTCTTAGGAGGCTTAGCACTTGGATCTCCTGAATTAAGAATAAGCAGAGAATGATCTGAGGAGCTTTTCACAATGTTCAGAACTTTAGCATTTGGAGAAGATACCATCTAGTCCACAGAGGCAAAAACTCTGCCCAATTTTTCTTCCACAACATCCTCAGCATTCCTGTTATTGCACCAGGTATATTGATAGCCAATCATTTGGACTTCCTCTATTTCCATGTTATTTATGAAAGAATTGAACCCTTTGAAGCTGGAATTATTTCTGATAACACCCCCTATTTTCTCAGCATTTGAGCAGATATCATTCCAATCCCCTGCGGCAAACCATTTCTGTCCCCATGAAGGTTTCATAGACTCCAGAGTATCCCATTGAATAGCTCTATTAATCCTGCAGGTACTCATGTACACAAAAATACCCCACTGTTTATCAGATTGTGGGAGCTGGAATTCAGTAGCAATGAAAAAGTCTTGACAAATAACTTGATGAATAGTAACTGAGGAATTCCAGAGAAGGAGAAGACCTCCACTGAGCCCTTGAGGATCAACAATAGCCCTCCTATTATCATAGCCTAACTTCTTACTAACAGAATTAACAAATGCAGAATTTTTTTTTTTTTTGTTTCAGAAATGAAGAAAAAAATTGGGTGATGAGCCTTGATGGTCTCTCGGATTTGGGAAACTGTAGAGGGCCCACCCAGCCCTCTACAGTTCCACACCGCAGCTAGCATTTTTCACTCGGGTGCCATTCGAGGCTGGCAACCCCCACCTTCTGTGAGTCAGTCTTTTGTCTCTTGTTTTCTTCAAGAATTTGGATCTGATTTATTTCCTCCTCCTGTTCAATAGAATCTGAGCCCCTTGGCCTTTTAATGGAGAGAAATCACCTTGTAAAGCTGGAGGAGAAGATTGTCTCTCCAACCTCCCCATTTTGGAATCAATTCTCTTCCAGAGTTTAGGCTTATAGCTGGATTTACTAACATCAGACATTGGAAGAGAATTCTCATTCCTAGCCTCCATCAGTATGTGTTCCACTTCCATATTTATATTGGAAGTGATATCCAACTTTGTAGGTGCAATATTCTCAGTAAACATAATGGGAGTGTTCTGGGTACCTTGAAGAAGAAGCGCACATACGTTGGAGAGAGTCTTAACTGGCTGGGATGTAGAAGCTTCCGAGTCTTGACCATTCTTCTGGGAAGGGGTGCCTTCAATCGATAGGATTTTGCTGCATTCATTCCCTGGAGGCTTAGCTATAGGTATTTGAGAGTCAGCTTGCGTCTGGGATGTTGGACTGCCAGTGCGAGAAGGACTTTCTGAACCAGGAGCGTTGTGCCCCGCCCATCGATTGTAATCAGTTGCTCACATCCAAGCCCGTACTGGCCTTCCTGAAGAGAGTGGTGTTTGATATCATCAAGTCTATGCGAGCAAGCTCTATCCAAGTGCCCTATAAAGCCGCAGTAATGACATAGATTAACAAGCTTCTCATACTTGAATCCTACGCTGACAGTTTGATCTTCCAACCTCAAGTTCGCACACCTGGGCAAAGGTTCCTTTAGATCCACTGTAACTAGCAGTCTCATAATTCTACCTCCATGGCTTCCTGCTCCAACAATGACCACATTCCGCACTTGTTTAAAAACCATTCCAATCTTCAACCCCACTTCAGTGCTGAGCCAATCGAGAGGGATATTGAACACTTGAACCCAGAGATTAAGTTCATTGAAAGTGGAATGGTTGATTGTGAGACCTCTTTTCCATTCTGAGAGAATAAGGTACTGGTTATCATACGTCCAGTTGATACCTTTAGCCACTTTCACTTTGTCTTCATTGCTTTCAAAGATGAACTGGTAATAGTTGGTTCCCAACTCTTTAATTTCCATCGGCTGGCTGAGTCTCCAGATTCGGCTCATAGCTCTTTTAACTCCGATCCAACTAGTGGATCTGTCACCAATAATCTTCCCGAATAGACTCCGGTTGCATTCGTCCATACTAATTTTGATATCATTTTTACCGAGATCGATGAACGAATGTTCCTATGAGAGCAAGGACACACTCTGCAATTTATGAGCAAGTTCCTCATCCTGACCTACACAGTTAGAAGAACCCATAGAAACCCTAGAAGAGAAAAGAAGAAAGAGTCAAGGAATCGACCCTCCCAGCCAAGAAAGAAAATGGAGAAAAGAGAATTAAACTGAACAAAGAACAAGAAGATCGGAAGGAAGAAGATGACCAATACGAATCGCTCTCAGCTGAGAGAATGTGGATCGCTCCCAAACGAGAGAATAATTATTAGGTTCACAACTTTAGTTCATAAGCATTACATATATAATTCATATCTTATGCATATTTAGTTCATATTAAGTGCATAATACTGGATGTATATTTACTTCATACATAATGCATACTAGGGGTCAACGGTCAACACCTGACGCCAACGATCAATACCGGAAGTCAAAGGTCAACGTCGGAAGTCAACGGTCGACGCTGAAGTCAACGGTAAACGCCGAAGTCGACGGTCAATTGTCAAAATAATATTTAAATAATTAAAATAATAAAAATACAGAATTAAATAATTAAAATAAGAAATTATTATTTAAATAAAAAGTTAAATCTTGGCCACACATCTTGTATCAAACTAGTGGTTAGGAATCAGTCTCACATTCCCACTTTAAGAATGTGTCTTCATTTGAACCAATCTCTCTCTCTCTCTCTCTCTCTCTCTATATATATATATATATATATATATATATATATATATATTTGTCAACATAATTTACACACATGTATATATACTAGTGGTACTTTGGCTGTGCAAGCACAACTGGTCCTAGTTTAGTCCATAATTCTAAAATAAAATAGTGTTTTTTCCCTAACCTAAAAAATGTTGTTAAAAAAGAGTCCAACCTTATACATATTTTCCACACTCGAAAAATACACATTCATACATTTGCTAGCATTCCTAAAAGTTGCTTAAAATTACTTCATACGAATCATCACAATGGTAGAATTAATAGGAATTCATCACAAAGGTAGAAGACCCACAACATGATAAGATATAAACCAATCACAAAAGGCTCCAAAAAGAAAGTTTTTGGTTTACCAAAAAATCCTTGGAGCAGAAATGCAGAAGTTCGCAAAAATTTATTCTAAAACACCAAATAAAAATTCAACCTTTGTTGTTTTTCTTGTCTATTGTGTCGCTTGATTCGGCCTCGAGCGTGATGGTCTTGCCGGTTAGATTTTTTACAAAGATCTACATTTTTGTCCCATACCGCTCTCCTGCAACAAATAAATATGGAGGGCTTTCCACGTACCGCTCTTCTATAACAAATAAATATGGAGTGCTTGCAAGAATCATCCACTATTGTCCTCCGCATAGACTTTCTGCTCCAGCACATCGTTGTCGCTTCTCGTCAGCAGCTGGAGAAACATCGCCGAAAACAAGATCAGTAAAACTTGGCCACATAGACGGCACACAGTTCATACGCACATAGTAACCCAACACCCAGAATAAGAACAACATGAACAATCCTTGTACCAAGTTGTTATATGGATGAGCAACAATGGATCGGAATGAAACTATAATAAGCATAAGCGAAAAACTGATTAGCTACAAATAAACTACAATTAAATGAACCCTTTCAACTTCATGACCAGTGCTTTGAAGAATACCCATTGTCTTCCCCGTAAGTCTTAATCTTGTTATTATGATCCTTTTTCTCGTCTAAAAATTTAGTACCTTATGTTTCCAAATCATTTCCTTTGATTTGATCTCATTGTTGAACTAAAAAGAAAAAGAAGATTCAGTTTAAAGTTCTGTAGCACCATTTATGTTCTGGAGCAAGTAACATCATATCTTGGAGGTTATTACAAAAAGACAACAACTTACGATTGATAACTCAACCAAACCTCATCACAATATCAATGTAAGTTGAGCACCCACATAAAATCAATTTGCAGTCAAGAATTTAAGAAAAAATAGTATGAAACTGAATTCAATTTTAAGGCAAATATACCAACAAATTCCTTGGTTTCTGGTTTTCAACTAGAAAGATTTATCGAGGCCCAATACAATTAACCTTTGCCTGAGCTATTATCAATAAAGAGCACAATTAGCTATTTCATCAAACACATGCAATGTAATGTGCAGTTACATATGAGATCAAGTCAAATCCATATAATCGGAAGCAAATACCAGTGAACAAAAAAGTTGAGCAATCATTGAAGATAATTTCTTGTAAAACTTAGTAATTAAAATCAGATTACAAAATCGAAAAATGAGCTAAATGAAATAGTAAAGCTTAATTCACATATATTTTTACCACAATTTGTTTCGCGATCAGTTGGGGTGAAGTACAAAATGCCATTGCACCCAACGACAATGGAAAATTGAATAACTGTCTCTCTCGCACTGATAGGTCAACATCCTCTTTCTCTTTTTGCTGCTGAAAGCAAGGGAAGAGGCTTTGAATAATTTCATTACAAAAACAGAATTTAAAAAAAAAAGTATATTAAAGAGTCTTTTACCGACAGCTGCAATTAAAGTCCGAGTATCCCAACATTTAGGTCCACCGAGAAACTCCACCTGCAAACAAAGGCAAATCTTCATTCTCCAGCTCATGAGATAAACGAAAACCTTTTGTAAACTATACAAATTATACAAATCACGAGCTTAGATACCACATAAGCCACAACTGGTTTTCCTGTGTAAAGGACTCTAATGGAAACGACAAAGCTCGAACGACAGTGAGCAAAATTTGTCGTGCCATCTACAAATTGTGCAATTATACATGTTGAACAATAATTTTGAAACTCACAACAACAAAGGGATATAAATAAATAGTAAAGTAAAAGGTTGAGAGGTACTTTTACGGTTTTACCTAGGGGATCAATGCACCAAAGACAATGTGAAGATGTATCTCCTATGAGCCCACCTTCCTCCTCAAGAATTAGGTGGCCCGGGAAATTATTTCTCACAACATCTAGAATAGCAGCCTCACTCATTTTATCTGCTCTGCATTATAAAATATTCAATCCATGCATCAAATGCAAAACAATGAACAAATTACATGGTAACAAAGATCAGATAATTATTATAAGTTGGAGTTTAAGAAAAAAAGTATATAATAGTAGTCAATTTGCTCTTGTCATAGAATTGCAGCCGGTTGGTTGAAATGGCGTCAAGCTTCGGGCGTTCTCTGTGATAAGAGGGTGCCACAAAGGCTAAAAGGTAAGTTCTATAGGACAGCGATTCGCCCGACGATGTTATACGGTGCTGAATTTTGGCCTACAAAAAGGCAACATGTCCAACAACTAAGTGTAGCAGAGATGCGTATGTTGCGTTGGTTTTGCGGGCACACAAGAAGTGATAGAATCTGGAATGAGGATATTCGAGACAGGGTCGGGGTGGCTCCAATTGAGGAGAAATTAGTTCAACATCGGCTGAGGTGGTTCAGACATATCCAACGGAGGCCTCCTTATGCACCGGTGCTTGAAAACTCTTCGAGCTAGAAAATACCGCCCTTTCAATTTGCGTAGGGGAGTTCTACAGCGGGTCAATGATCTAAAGAGGGTAGAGATCGGCAAAAACTCACTTGGGAAGACTCGAGAGACTTTAAAGATTGAAAATGTCTCCAAGGATTTTAGCTGTGGATAGGAGCGCTTGGAGACTAGTAATCAACGTGCCAGAACCGTGACTTTTGCTCCTTTCTCTTTTGCTCCAATCTCTTCCTTTTGTTTTGAGCACTTTTTGTGTATCTCTTACCATTGGTTCTCTTGGGTTTCATCTCTAGCCTACCCCAACTTGCTTGGGACAAAAAGCTATGTTGTTTTTGTTGTTGTTGTTAGTCAATTTGCTCTTATCCAGACTCCAGACAAATGACCACTACAAATCAGCTTGCCCTAGTCCTCGACTGGTTTTCTAAATTTACACCCATATTTCTTACAAACACAAAAGCAAATTGCATCACAGACAACCCTTCATTCATTGCAAATTCCTGAACATATCAGAAGCCGAGAAAACGTCAAATCAAATAGCAAACAAGAAGGGTCTTACTCAGTCACCAAATCAGAGAGTCCTATTTTGTAGGTAATGTTCCGAGGCTTATTCACTGCCTCTATTATGACCTGGAACAAAGAGAAAGCTTATAGAGTTTACTCTAAAGACATGTCAAATAACAATGCCAAAAGATTATATTCTTGAAAAGAACATATGGGGGAAAAACACTAAGAAACTAAACAGATAAGCAAAAAAATATGACTCGGCTACTCGTTGACAGTGGTCGAAGCTAGCTTTACATAGAGCAGACACTGCAAGGCAGAAAAAAATTGCATAAAAATGAAAACAATCATAGACATATTAAGCGACTCATGAACTTGTACAAAGTGGAAAATCAAACAGTCAGTCTCGATTTCTTCCCCGGTTATTCTAAAAACAACAGAAGGATACATAAAAAAAAAAGCAAACTTTATAAACTTAACCATATGAGCCTAGCAACATCACAACACCATTTTTTCCTTTGTCCGACCAAACCCTCCTAAACAACCGCATTAGACCTAACTCACTAATAACTAAAACTGAATGAAATTCCTAAAAAAACAAAACCAAATAATAACAGCTGAAATTGAAAAATAAACCTGAGCACAAGTCTTGGCAGCATTTCAATCACACCAAGGAGCTGATCGAAAGGAATTGGACCCGTCGACTTTGCCCCAACCTTCGAATACTAATTTTGATTGGAAATCTACGATGCAACAGCATTTCGGAGATAAAAATATCGTTATCGACAAAATTAGCTTATTTCAGTTATTAAATGCAATGCATATCAATAGCATTGATAAAATTCTTCAAGACATTTGAGAACATTCAAAACGGAGGCCCATAAACCTCATGTCACAGACCACAAAAATTCACCACAAATTATATATAGTTTATAGCAGTAAGTTGTCAGAAGACAAACTACAAGCATTTGGAAACCATTTGTATGAGCATACCTGGCTCGAGTCAGCAGTTGGAACTGTATCCTGATAATATACATGTATCTTCAATTGTAATTTTACTATTTTAGCCTTCCATTATTTGTAATAAGGATAAGTTGTCACTTGTGTTTGACAACTTTAGTTGTAGGATCTCTAGTATAAATAGGGTGTTGTGTACAACAACAAACCCTAATTCTCACTTTACACATTTCAAATCGTTTTGCTTTTCTCTCAATAATATTCCTCTCTTATTTGTTTGTTCTTCATCTCTGTTCTTCATCTTCAATGATTTGATCTGTGTATTTTGAGTTTGTTATGGTATCATTCGCCAAAGATCCTCACATTTCATCGCTTCCGCACACATATTTTCTCTGATTTTGTTCTGTTTTTCTTGTCTACTGCTCTCGATCGCTATCTGAAACCCTATATCACTCGATCGCTCTCTAATCTCAATCAAATGGCTGTCAATCCCTCTGATGATCCATCCTCTGCGTTCTATCTTCACGCCAGCGACAACCCGGGCGCATTGATCGTTGCAGATCCATTTTCCGGCGACAACTATGTCTCCTGGAGCCGGGCGGTCACCATGGCACTCAGCGTGAAGAATAAGGTCGGCTTCATCGACGGCACTATCTCCGTTCCATCTCCTACTGGTAATCCCTCTCTATACCTTGCTTGGAACAGAGCGAACAATCTTGTTCTCTCTTGGCTGCTGAACTCCATATCTAAATATATCCGTCAATCGCTTCTGTTTTTTACTAATTCTAAGGATGTCTGGGATAAAATCCGTACTCGTTATGCAATGTCTAGCGGTCCTAGGGTTTTTCAGTTGGAAAAATCATTGAGTACCATTAGTCAAGGGTCATTGTCCATCACCCAATATTATAATCTGTTTAAATCTCTGTGGGATGAATATGTGACATATAGACCTCTATTCAAATGTAATTGTGGTGCTTTTGTGCATTGTACTTGTGATTTGTTTGAGGCACTGGCAGCAACACAACAACAAGACTCTGTTATGAAATTTTTAGTTGGTCTTCACGACTCTTACTCATCACTGAGAAGCCACTTCTTGCTATCCACACCCCTTCCCTCTTTATCTACTGTCTACTCCTTACTGTTACAGGAAGAAAGCCAAAGGTCTCTTACAAATAATCCTCATACCACTGATTCTATTGCTATGTTGGCTAAATCTCATCCCTCTTCCTTCAAAAACAGTAAACCTCATTTCACAAAAGAAAACAACACCAAACCTTCCAAAGACAAACCTCCATACTTCAAAGACAGACCTAAATGCATCCATTGTGGCTATAATCACCCTTCTGAAAGATGTTTTCAGGTCATTGGCTACCCACCTAATTGGGATGGTCCTAGGGGTCCTAGAATCCACCCTAATCACTCTGCTCATGCTGCCTTTGCTGATAACACACAAACTAGTACTAATGACACAATTGTCACCACTGATTCCACTACTAATAGTTTGTTTCATGAGTTTCTAGCATTTAAAAAGTCTCAGAAAAATAACACTCCTCATAGGAATTCTGTTGCTCCCATGGTTGCTACTACATATCCTGAGGCAAAAGGTAAGTCTCCTACCTTTGCTTGCAATATTTCTAGACAACTCTCAAAACAAACTTGGATTTTAGATACTGGAGCAACAGACCACATGCTTTGTGATATTTCTCTTTTCTCTGACATGCCTAAACTTGTGAACATACATGTCAACTTACCTACTGGAAATCATATTGTTGCTACTCATATAGGAACTGTTAGATTATCTGACAATATTATCCTGCAAGATGCTCTATATGTTCCTAACTTTCATTTCAACTTAATATCTGTATCTAAACTAACTGCCACAACCAACTGTGTTGTTCAATTTGTGTCATCTTCTTGCATTTTACAGGACCAAACATCACATCAAATGATTGGTTCTGCTAAGCTCACTGATGGCCTTTATCATTTCTCTCTTACTAATAGTTCATCCCATACTATTAATAATGTCTCTGTTTATTATGATATATCATTTCATTTACCTGTAAATGCCACTGACCATGTCTCTGCCATCTCTGTATCTGCAAACTCCATCTTGTGGCATCATAGACTAGGCCATCTTTCTTTTAATAAACTGCACATTTTACCTATGTGTAAATCTTCTCATACTGGTAACAATTGTAACCCTTGTGATGTATGCCATTTTGCAAGACAAAAAAACTTTCCTTTCAATTAAGTCAATCTGTATCTACAATGGCTTTTGAACTTATTCATTGTGACCTTTGGGGTCCCTTTTCTGTCACTTCACACTCAGGATTCAAGTACTTTATAACTATAGTTGATGACTATAGTAGAGTTACTTGGATCTATCCTT
The DNA here is from genome assembly GCA_902706635.1 of Striga hermonthica. Classification (NCBI taxonomy): domain Eukaryota; kingdom Viridiplantae; phylum Streptophyta; class Magnoliopsida; order Lamiales; family Orobanchaceae; genus Striga; species Striga hermonthica. The sequence continues at coordinate 10,476,975 of CACSLK010024742.1, forward strand.
TAGTTTCCAAATCTGATACTAAGAAGTTCATTCTTCATTTTCACAATATGGTCATTACTCAGTTTAATACAAAAATCAAAACTCTTAGATCAGATAATGGAACAGAGTTTCTTCTTTATGATTTTTTTAATGAAACTGGCATTTTACATCAAACAAGCTGTGTGGAAACTCCACAGCAAAATGGTAGAGTAGAAAGAAAACACCAACACTTGCTTCAAGTAGCTAGAGCATTAATGTTTCATGCATCTCTACCAATTCATTTTTGGATTGACTGTATCTTGGCTGCTGCTCACATTATAAATAGAGCACCATCTTCTGTTTTGCAAAACAAATCTCCATTTGAAATGCTTTTTAACAAGCCACCTTCCTATGATCACTTAAAAGTCATTGGATGTCTATGTTATGCCTCTACCCTGACTGCAAACAGAAACAAATTTGAACCCAGAGCTTCAAAATGTATATTGCTTGGGTATCCTTTGTGTTGTAAAGGCTATAGACTTTACAACCTTGATACAAAGCAAACACTCATTTCCAGAAATGTCATTTTCTATGAAGATATATTTCCTTTCAAAACAACTTCTGACCCTCCAAACCAACTACTGTTTCCCTCTCCACCTAATTTCTCACATGATACAACTATTCCCTATCATACAACTATTCCACCATTACCCTCAACTACCCTCAGCCCTACTACCAATATAAACATTCCACACACACCTCCTTCTAATCCTAATACTACTATTACTGCTTCTCTTATTCCTCACAACATTTCTACTACTGCTTCTCCTATTCCTCATCCACAACCCAGAAAGTCTAATAGACAAAGAAAAACCCCTGCCTATCTTGACATTTACACTCACAATCTCCCTAATCAACCAGCCTCTTCTTCTAATCTTCTACAATGCATTTCTGGTACATCTTTATATCCTATCTCTGAGTATTTATCTACTTCTAATCTTTCTGAAAATCATAAATGTTTTACTGCTGCTATTTCTACAAAATCAGAACCCAAAACTACTCTCAAGTTGTTAAAGATCCATTATGGCCAGAAGCCATGGATAAAGAAATTCAGGCTTTAGAAAAAACTCAAACCTGGGTTCTGACTTATTTACATAATGATAAACACACCATAGGGTGTAAATGGGTTTACAAAATCAAATACAAATCTGATGGTAGCATTGAAAGGTATAAAGCTAGGTTAGTAGCAAAGGGGTATACTCAAGAGGAA
>CACSLK010024742.1:10495559-10508940 GCA_902706635.1 Striga hermonthica
ACTCGACTGGATACCTCAAGTCGACTGGAGGAGTCTTGCAGTTCGTGGTTCCCGATAGCTTTGACACACCTCAGCATGTTGAAGAAGAGTTAAGGATAAGAAGGAAGTTAATGAAGGATCTAGATGCTGATTAGGAAGTAGGCAGAATATGAACCGACCAGGGTATTCTGGACATTTCCATTAAGTCGGCCGGGGCACTTTGGGGACTTCAGGTAAATGTTGCACTCCTATATAAAGGACTGAGGTAATCCCAAAACCCTAACCCCCATTGATTCCATATCCTTTTCATTACTGCTGCTTCTCTGATAGCAGCTATCATCATCTCTCTCATATACTGACTTGAGCGTCGGAGGCTCTACGCCGGAAACCCCTCCGGCGTTGAGTTCTTGCAGGTATTCTTGCGGCTCACAACAACGGTTCGATCGCCATCACATCAGATCTAAGCTCATCCGTACCGGTTCGTCCCAGATCCGGACGTTTTCTCATTAGACCGTTCCAGATCTGAGCAGAAACCCATCACACACCAATCAGCCAATTTGAGACATTTGTCTTTCTATCGATATTTCAAAATATTATTTTCCACTTGGTAATGTTGTTAGAATATCACGAGTTGTCCCACGTAATTTATATAGGGAAAATAAGCCTAATTTATAAGTCTAATAAGCTACTCATCCTTCCACCAATTATTTTGGGATGGAACCTCACTTGAAGTTCATCTTAAGCTTTCTCTGTTTATGGTGCGCTTCACGTGCGTGGGACCGCACCCGTTTTCCCTATTTCTTACATCAACACCTCAAATCAAACCAAATACAAAAAATAAAAAAATAAAAATTAATATGGACAACAAATTTGTATTATTGCTTTTTTTTTTTTTGTACAGGGACCTTTCGGTTTCCGAATCTACAGGGGAACCGACTAATCCGGAATCGAGCCGGGTAGGACCACAAGGGCGGCAAAGCTCTCCCTTAAGAGTTTTAACACTGCTGCATTCTCAGGACTCGAACACGAGACCACTGATTAAGCTGGAAGAGACTCAAGTCATCTCATCCAAAACGCTCTTGGGTCTTTGTATTATTACTTTAGCTACAATAAATCAACCACGTAATGTAAAACACAAACCTCATTTTGGAAAGCTATTTCCAAGCTTGGGTAAGACGCATGAAATGGCCTTTTAAAAAGGTAATAAATTGCATGAAGTTTCATCATGAAACTCTTAATTCTCATATTTCACTTTAGATATTTAATAAGTACCTACGACTGATTCATGCGTGTATTATTAATTACTAGTGCATACCCCGTGCAATGCACAAGAAAGAGATATTAAATGAGTTATTTTCACTGACTCTATTTATGTCTAAAAAGCAATATGGTTACCAACTTTTTTTCCTCACAAAACGATAGAGATTCTATTAATAAACTCGGAGCGAACAATGTTCGAATAATACAGGCCAAACCCGAAAAATAAAAACGCAGGCCAAACCTGAAAAATAAAAACTGAGAGGACACGCATAATGCGGCCTAGAACCTGAACTAAGAAATAAAGCTAAAAAACCAAATAAAGTCACTCCACTGCCCTGCGGCCTAGAGATGACAAAGAAGAAAATCAAAACAACTAACCAACAAAACATACTAATAATAAGCTAACAGAGAAAAATGATCCAAATGAAATTATCCTGAGTGAGTGTGAATGTATTCCAACCAATCTTGTTTTGCAGCTTTGAGAACCATATGAGTTGGCATGAGGGTGTTTTAAAAGAGGATGAGATTGCGCGTTTTTCAGATCTACCAGAGGATATAGGTTGTTAGTTGAATTCGAGCCTCTGATGTTTCTAATTTGTCAACTGAGTTGATATGCTGCCACCAACTAGTGAAGTGAAAGTCCTGTGACTGTGATACATTCCAAGTGACAGGAGAAATATGATAGAGATCAACTGCTCTTTTACAGTGGAATAAAATGTGAGTTATGGTTTTCTGGGCTTCACCACAAATACTACAAATCACATCAATATTCATGCCTCTTTTTCAGATTGATTTTGACTGGTAATGATTCTTCAATGCAATTCCAGATAAACAGTTTTATATTGCCCATTACCTTCAGTATCCAAAGTCTTTGTTTGGTCTTGGCAAGTGCTTGGCCATTCATAGAGGTGCTACCCGGGTAAATAGCAGTTTTTGCTGGCACAAGAATGAGTAGGTACTTGAGAGAGAGAAAATACCTTTCTTATGAAATTTCCAGTACTGCTTGTCAGTTGTGTCAGGTTTGAGGGTATTGATACTGAGAATTGCTTTGCTATCTTCCTTATTGAAGACCTGGTTAATTAATCAGGTACTCCATTTTGGTCCAGATGCATTGATCAGCTCCTTGACCCAAATTAAATGCCCTCTAGTAATTTCCATAAAAATAGGCTTTGGATGTTTTAGAGTGGGAACCCAATTCACATCTTCCAGTCTGGTTGTTTCACAGTTCTAATCATGACTGCATATCCTTGGGGCGATGTCTCTGGTTCAAGTCCAGGATGGCCCAGCTGCACCAGGGAAAAGTGGCAAATGTGGGGAGGACATCCAGCCAGTTGGACCACAACCATTGGCAGTTCTGTGTTTTGACAACTTCAAAAATAGAACTGTTAGGATAATATCGTCCTTCAGAATCTTTCTTACCAGTAAGTTGGTTGAGTGGTGATCCTCCAGAGTTGTTTACATATGGGAGTAGTATTGAATAGCTGCAAATCAATGAAGCCCAGCCCTCCATCTCTTTGGGTATAATGAGGAGATTCCATGCTTTCCAATGAATCCCTTGTGATTGGTCTTCAGCTGTACACCACCAAAAGTTAGAACAGAGTTTAGAGATATCTGCACAGAGGGTTGTTGAAATCTTGAAGAAAGACATGGAGAAAATTAGAAGGGCTTGTAATACAACTTTGATGAGAACTGCTTTGTCTGCTTGGTTGAGAAGTTTGGACCTAATATTTTGAAATTGATTTTACGGAGTCCAGGATGTATTTGAAAGTCTCAAAATTTGATCTTCCAATGCCTAATGGAAGGCCCAAGTATTTTGTTGATCTGTGGGGAGAGATTCCATCTAAGGTTACACAACTGCTTGATTTCAGTTTGCTCAAGAGTATTTCTTCTAAGGAATATTGATGATTTGCCCATATTAACAATTTGTCTAGTGAACAACATGTATTTCTCCAGTATTGTTAGAAGGGTGTTGGCCTTGTCAGTGATGGCTTTGCAGAAGAACAAAGAGTCATCTGCAAAGAGCAGATGAGAGATAGTTGGGCCATTGCTGGAAAGTTTCAATCATGTAAATGACATGCTTCAATAGCTTCAGAGACTAAGGCAGTTAGCATCTCATCAACAATTATAAATAGATAAGGGGATAAAGGATCCTCTTGTTTAATCCCTCTTGATGGAAAATCATATCCACTCACCGCCCCATTGGCCTTAAAAGAGTATGGACAGGAAAAAATGTAAATCATGATCATCTTGACAAATTCCTGGAGAAAACCCGTTTGCACCACGATTTTCTTAACACAAATCCACTCCGCTCTATCAAATTCTTTCATCAGATCAAGCTTTAGAGCTATAAAACAATTTTTTCCTAAGTTGTGCCTATTTAAAAAGTGGAAAGCTTCCTGGCCAATAATGACATTGTCCATAAGTTGTCTGCCCTTTATGAAAGCTGACTGAGACTCACTTATGCACACAGTCAAACAATTTTGCAGTTTAAGGGCTAAGATTTTTTAGAGAATTTTATACACAACTAAACACAAACTTATTGGTCTGAATTGGATGATTTGTTCCGGATTTAGGCATTTAGGGATAAGTGTTACATTGTGTGGTTCCAATATTTGAGACGAAGTCCATGATCATTGAAAAAAATGGAAATAGAAGTTACTAACTCAGGTTTAATAAGATCCCAGAAAGATTGATAAAACAGGGTTGTAATACCATCTTCTCATGGTGATTTATTTGGATGGAGACTAAACAGAGTTGTCCTGATCTCTTCCTCTTTGACTGGTTTCAGTAATTGTTGATTTATGTCAGGGGTGATTGATGGTGAGATGAGATGGAGTATAGAATCACCTCCCCTCTTTATTAGCGTTGTTTTTAATCATCTATTTTTCATTTTTTTCACCTTTTTTAATCAACGTTAAGTCTAAAAAACAATAAGGTTATAATTTATTTTCCACCCTTTTTAATCAGCGTTATTTTTTAGCCAGAACATTAAATATGTACATGTTAGGGCTAACTTGTAAAATAATTAATATATTATATAACTAACACATTTATACTTATATAAATTTGTTTTTTTTTTTCAAAACGATAGAAGGTTTTATAAAACTCAAATGAGAACAAAGTTCTAATACAGACGGGGAAAACCCAATAAACAGGAAATAAAACTGAGAGGCATATCAACAAGATAGCCTAGAACAACTACCAAACTATATGAACAAACCAACTATAGAGCCCATTCCACTACCAAGAGGCCTAGAATGCACTTCTATAATCAAACACTAGAAAAACAAAGAAAAGACTGCAAACAAACCAACTAGGACAATGAAGAAAATTCTTGCCACTCTGCAAGGGCAGTTTTGATCACCAACTGAACCGGGGGGAGAGACTTCTTAAATATCCATGTATTGCGCGTCTTCCACAACCACCATAACAAATAGGTGGTGAGCTGGATTCTAAAGGAGGCAGTGGCTGTTTGTGGCAGAGAACACAGCTGAATCCACCAGCTTTTGAAAGAACAAGAAAGATGCTGGAGTCCCTCCCAAGAAACAGGTGCTAACTTCCAAAGAGTTCTGGCCCTATGGCAGTTAAGAAGAAGATGCTCGACAGTTTCTGGTTCCTCACCACAACATCTGCAGTATATATCCACATCAAGACCCTTTTTCTTCAGATTGGTAAGAACAGGCAAAGCACTATGAAGACATCTCCAAATAAACAACTTAATTTTCCCTGGAATCTTTAGGGACCAACATCTGAGAAGAGTTTTCTGCAAACTTTGGCTAGAGGAGCTACTTTCAGGTTGATCAAGTTTAAGAACCTTCTGTTTTGCAAGAAAATTGTAAGTGCCAGAAACTGAGAATTTGCCTGTTTTGTCAAGCCCCCAATAATACCTGTCCTTTTCCCCAGCCTTCAGAGAATTGATAGCTAAGATTGCATTGCTGTCTTCAGCAGAGAACACCTGTTGGACAAGCCATCTGTTCCATCCTGAGCCATCAGGATTCATAAGATCCTTCACAAATATAAGGTGTCCTCTGGCCAGCTCCATCAGAATTGGTTTAGTCTTTGGCAATGATGGAACCCAATTAAAATCTTCAATCCTAGTTTGCTCACCACTTCTGATTTCAGTCTTGAGCCAGTTGGAAAAAATGGGAAGAGTGTCAAGCCAACTGTTCCAAAGCCAAGACCCTTTTGGAGTTTTGGTTGCATGAAAAATGGAGGAAGCTGGATAGTATCTGTCTTTCAACACTTGGCTGACAAGCAGATCAGGTTGGGCAGAGATTCTCCAGAGTTGTTTACATATCAATGCTTGATTAAAGAGATGAACATCATGGAAACCAATACCACCATACTGTTTGGGAATTGTCATTTTGTTCCAACTCTTCCAGTGTATGCCAGAAGATTTTTCCTCATTAGTTTTCCACCAGAAATGAGCACACATCCTAGAGATTTCCTTACAGATGGACTGAGGCAGCACAAAACATGACATTGTGAACACAGGGAGAGCTTGTATGACAGCCTTCAGTAACACTTTCTTGCCTGCTGGAGAAAGTAGCTTTGATTTCCAGCTTTGTAGTTTCTTCTGAATGGACACCAGCAAATAATCAAAAACCTCCTTTTTAGACCTTCCAATACCAAGGGGTAATCCCAGGTATCTGGTTGATCTATGGGATTGAACAACATGAAAAGATGAGCAAATTCTGTGTTGAATCTGAGGAGGAGTATTTTTGCTAAAAAATATAGCAGATTTCTGCAAGTTAACAGATTGGCCTGTGAAAAGCTTGTACTTTGCCAACAGATTAAGAATCACCTCAGCTTGGTCTACTCCAGCTCTGCAAAAGAGAAGAGAGTCATCTGCAAAAAGCAGATGAGAAAGAAGAGGTCCATTCCTAGAGATTTTTAAACCATGCAGCTGACCAGAATTTACAGCCTCAATAATAAGAGCAGACAGCATCTCAGAGATAATAATGAATAAATATGGAGACAGAGGATCTCCCTGTCTAAGCCCCCTGGATGGCTTAATGTACCCACAGACAGTGCCATTAACCTTGAAAGATAGAGTAGAGGTTGAAATGCAAACAAGAACAAGTTTAACAAATTCCTTGCAGAACCCCATTTGGATCATAATCTGTTTGAGGCTGAGCCACTCCACTCGATCAAATGCCTTCATAAGATCCAATTTAAGAGCCATAAACCAGTTTTTACCAGAATTGTGTCTGTTGAGGAAGTGAAAAGCTTCTTGAGCAACAATTACATTGTCTAGTAGTTGTCTTCCTTTAAGAAAGGCTGATTGAGAATTATTAATGCAGCTATCCAGACAAGATTTGAGCCTTTTAGCAAGGATTTTGGACAACACTTTGTAAATCACAGTGCATAAACTAATAGGTCGAACCTGGTTAAGAGATTCAGGCACTTCACACTTGGGGATAAGAGAGAGGATTGTGTGGTTCCAATATTGCAAGATAGAACCCGATTGAAAGAAGCTCAAAATAGCAGAAGTGAAATCAGCTTTTATCAAATTCCAGAAATGTTGATAGAATAGGGGAGTCATACCGTCTTCTCCTAGAGCTTTGTCTGGGTTAAGTTGAAATAGAGCTTCCTTGATTTCATTCTCATCTACTGGAAGGAGGAGAGCAGTGTTCATGTCATTGGAGATTGATCGAGGACTAAGCTGGAGAATAGAGTCACCTCCAATTGATCCTTCAGTTGTGAACAGCTTGGAATAAAAGTCCTCAATGTGAGCTTCCATGTCCTTCTGATTGTAAAATTCTTCCCCTCTTGCTGAGACAAGCCTTGAGATAACATTCTGTCTCCTTCTTTGTTGGACATAAGCATGGAAGAACTTTGTATTGTTATCCCCATTCTTGATCCAGGTAGCTCTAGATTTTTGTTGCCAGTAGGATTCCTCAAAGAAGTGGGCTTTGTTCAGATCTGATCTGGTAGAGGCCCATTCCTCCCATTTAGTGTCTGATGTGTCTTCTCTCAGCAATTCCAATTTGTTGGTCAGAGAGGCTATGGAGAGTTGGTTCTGAGTGTGGAAAGAGGAGCTCCATCGAAGAAGAGCTATCCCGGTAGCTTTAACTCTTTCTTTGAGCTGGAATAATGGAGTTCCATCAATCTGAATAGTCCATGCTTTTTCAACTGTCTCAGTCAATCCATCCTTACCAATCCATCTCTTATCAAAGGAGAATCTCTTGGGAGTTCTCACTCTGACAGTCCCCTGGTCAAGTAGTAGCAAGGAATGATCAGATGAGCTTCTAGCCTTGTTGAGAACTTTAGCATTAGGGTAGCTTTGCAGCCATTCCATTGATCCAAAAGCTCTATCCAATTTTTCCTCAATCAGCTCCCCATTCACCCTATTGTTACACCAGGTAAATTGGTATCCTGCCATTTGAATTTCTTCCATATCCATATGATTAATAAATTGGTTGAAGCCAGAGAAACTTCCACTATGTCTGGGATTACCACCAATTTTTTCCTCATTAGAGAAAATGGAGTTCCAATCCCCAGCAATAAACCATTTCTCTCCCCAAGAGGGTTGTAAGGATTCCAAAACTTGCCATTGAACTGATCTCTGGTTTCTGCAGGTGCTTAAATAAACAAATACTCCCCATTGGACATCTGAGTTTGGGAGTTGATACTGAATAGCAATAAAGAAGTCCTTGCTGAGTGTTTGAAGAATAGTGACTTGTTGATTCCAAAGAAGCAAAAGGTACCCACTTTGGCCCTGAGGATCCACAATAACTGATCTGTCATCAAAACCAAGTTTCCTACTGACTGTATTGACAAAAGATTTGGGTTTTTTTGTTTCTGAGAGGAAAACAAAATTTGGGTGATGAGATTTGATAATCTCTCTGATTTGGGAAACTGTAGAGGGCCCACCCAGCCCTCTACAGTTCCACACCGCAGCTAGCATTGATCACTTGGGCGCCATTCAAGGCTGGCCGCCCCCACCTGTTCTTGAGTCAACTTATTCTTTTTATTTGTTGTGGTCCTTTGGAGCTGATCCTCAGTTTCTATCTCTTCATCTTCAGAGAGAGTCCTCAATCTCTTACTCCCAGTTAAGTATAGAGTTTCCACTGGTAGAGGGTCTTGTCTTTGGAGCCTCCCTGATGTAGTGCTGGATCTCTTCCAAGTTCTAGCAATGGTGGTATTGATTCCCTTTTCCCCTTCAGGCAGTAAATGAGTTGAGAGACTCTGAATAGGATTTAGTATTACTTCAATCTCCATATTCCTGCAGGGAGTCTCTACTGAAGTGATTTGAGCCTCCACCATAACAACATTCCTGTGATCCACTTGAAGAGGAGTTTCCTGAATAGAGTTGGATGCCTCTGTGTCAGAGTCCATGCGAGTAATTTGCTTAACCGAGGCAGGAGTAAGTTGTTGGTTAGCTTTAGTTTGACTAGAAGATGCATGAGGTTGAGGTTCAGAAGTTGGAGCTGATGATTTCCCTGAATTTTGTGAGGGCTTAGGACCTGAGCTGCTGACTGTGACCCAATTGGTACCCTCTGCTGCCTTCATCCAATCACCGTATTGTCCTTCATTAACTGATCGATTTTTGATATCTTCTAGCCTGTTGGAGCAGTCCCTGTCAAGATGTCCAATGAAGCCGCAATAGTGACACAGGTTGACAAGTTTTTCATACTGGAAGCTGACTTTAACAATCTGGGAACCCAGCCTGATTGAGGCACATCTTGGTAATGCTTCCTTTAAGTTAACCTTTACCAGCAGCCTAAGAATTCTCCCTCCATGGTTACTGGAGCTGACAAGAACAACATTCTTTACTTCTTTAAATACACTACCCACTTTGAGACCAACATCAGTGCTTAACCAGTTTAAAGGGATATTTAGAGCTTGAACCCATAGCTGCAACTCATTGAAACCTTCATGTTTACTAGAAATGCCTTCTTGCCATTCAAGGATGATTAAGTATTGATTTTCAAAAACCCAATTGGTGCCACTGATAACTTTCTTTAGATCATCCTTGTTCTGAAAAGTGAATTGAAAGAAGTTGTAACCGAGATCCTTTACCTCCATAGGCTGTTTGAGTTTCCAGATGTGGCTCATGGTTCTTTGAACTCCTATCCAACTTGCTTTCCTATCCCCAACTATCTTCCCAAATAGGCTCCGTTGACACTCATCTGCACTTAGCTTAATATCTTTGTGCTCAATGTCAATGAGATGAGATTCCTTCGCCGATAAAGAAATGCAATTGAGTTTTTGTGCTAGCTCATCATCCCTTCCAACCTCGTCTGGTTCCCCCATGGATAACGATAGGCAGAACAAATAGGAAACCCTAAAATTCAAAAGACACCTCACAAGACGAAAATGCTGAGCCCCTTGAGAAACCGATTACGAAATAGCATCCGAATAATCACGAAAACAAAGGAGAAAAACAAGAATTAGAGACTGGAGAAGAAGAAATTAGCTCCCAGCAGAGAGAATCGGACGCTCCCAACAGAGAGAATTCCGTGATTTTAGGATATATATTTATTTTTTGATATAAGAGAAAACAACAATTTTAGTTATCCTTGTTCACCATATAATTCTGACTTATTATTTATTTTAAACTTTATTATCATATAATGTCATTTTTATTTATAAAAGTTATAAAAGATGTATGTCTTCTTCTTTTTTTTTTTTTTATTTTATGCAATAAAAAATATCCAAGGCACATTATTATTATTTATTTATGTAATCAATTTATTTATGCTTTTATTTAATCAGATTTAAACTAGTTATGCTTATTATTATTATTATCATTATTATTATTTGCCTGGACCTTACTGTCGGGTGTGGATACAAAACTATTTCAAAAAAATCCAATCTTTTTTAACTCAACCACTTCTTTTAACTTAACTTTAACTCAACCTCACTATCATCAATATTATCAATATAATTAAATAATATCAATCAATCATTCTTACACAACGCATCATCTTTAATTCACTATTCATCCACTCACATAATTTTAACTAATTAACACTTCAACTTTTCTCTCTTACTTTTTATATCAAATCAACTTTAATTATTTTATTTTAAATATTATTTTAATATACCCATTAACAGTTAACCATACCACATTTTTAAAAATTAACCAAACCAATCCAAACCATAAAAATCCAAACAAAAAAAATAAAATCATATCCAATAATAAGCTAACTTTCTCAAATGGATTAAGCAATCTTTATTCTTTAATCTATGCTGTGGAATGATGAATCCATAACTTTATTACTCAACTTTTTGGTTGTTGGCCGCTTTTTGTGAAGGAGAAAATGATGAAGAGACAAAATAAAAGATGCACCACCAATCGGTGTCTCCAATCAGAATTCTACATTTTTATTCAACTTTACTATATTTTTTTTTTACATCTGGATTGCACTAAACCCCCATGTATTATACGAAATGTGCGCGTTATTACTCTGTGTTTAAAAGCTGCATCAGACACCCGTATATTTAATTAAGTATGTGTTGCACGCTTCTTCCATTCCGTCCCACATAACAGCACGTAGAAAACACCTTCTCCAGCTGCGAGAATTATTCAATTTTTTTATTTTACAAAATTAATAATTTACATTTATGCCTCTTGAATATTGCAAAATTAAATTATATAAATGTAGGAAGCAAGATTCGATCCTGGAGTGAGAGGAAGGGGCACAATAACTCTACCACTAGGCTTATATTTGGATGGATATGAATTTTATTGAACATTAATATATTTATACATCATACGTAAATGAATTAAATATTTTAAAATAAAGTAAATAAAATAAAATAACAATATAACATGCTAATTTACTATAAATTAGATAATTAATACTAATAATAACTTCCAAAAAATTAAATTAACATAAGAAAAATAAATTATAATAAAGTAAGATCAAAATAAAATATAGAAGCGTGAAATTAAAATTTAATAAATTTAAATTTTAATTACTAAAATAATTTAATTACATTAATTTTAAATGAAAATATAATTCAAAAATTGATTTGAAAAATAAATAAAGATTAAAATAAACTAAATAAAGTAACATAAAAATAATAATTATAAAAGAAATAGAGTATAAAAATAATAAAGTGAAATAAATAATAAATAAAGTAACTTATTATGAAATAATAAATTAATTAAATATAAATATTAAATTAATATAATAAAAATAAAAAATATTATATATCGGATAATTTTAATATGGTTTACTCAATATGAATAAAAAAATTGAAATAAATTATAATTTTGTAGTAAGTAATTCTAATGTAAATAAATAATTTTAATTTCAAAATTTTATTTATTAAAAAAATTTAATCTTATTTCATTGTATGAAGTTAAACAAAATAAATAAATTTTGTTAACTAAGATAAAATTAAATGAATAATGAAACAAAATAATATGGAATAATATAAATTCAAATATATAATATAATATAAAAAAATATATAAAAATAATATAAAAACACAATAAATATTATTATAATATAAATATAATTTTTATATTTATTTATAATTTTATTTAAATTATTTTGTGTTTGTTTAATATAATAAGTTATTTTAATTATTGTTTTCGTTTAATTATTATACTTTAGTTTATTATATTTAATCTATTATAAGTTTATGTTTTAATAATTCAATTTAATATAATTTACATTATCTTGTAAAATTTAATTTCATTTATCCATATTTAATGTGATATATATTAAACTTTACTACATATAGCTTTCAACGTTGAGTGGTGTGGTGGTTGCATCACTTGTCTTGCTTCCATGAGGTCTCAAGGTCGAATCATTGAGATAGCAATTTTTTTTTATTTAATTTTTCGCGATATATTCAATATATCTTGATAAATTCAATTTATCGTAAATATATATATATATATATATATATATAATATTCAGGGGGTATAACGGGGCTTTTGATAAAAAAAACTAACATCGTTAATGGAGAAATTAAAAAATAAGAACGTGTGCAACACGTACTTAAACATAAGGGGTCTGGTGCAGTTTTTAACAGGGTAATATCACGCACATTTCGTATAATACAGGAGAATTTGGTGCAATTTACCCATTTTTAACATTACAAGACATTACTTATATTATGCTAGGACTCTAAAAACATTGACGCATTTTAAAAATCAATCTCAAATCATTCTGAAATTAAAAATAACCATTCACATTTTTAATTTTTTGCCAAATCGAACTGAAAAAATAGTCGATACTATTCTGAATGGGTCAAAAAACGCTCATATATATAATTACCAAATATTTTGAGCCTAAGTGGTAGGTTCATATGCTTCGAAAACATATATGGGATAATTATGTGCTTCGTATTGACACATGTACATGTTGGTTTTGACTATGAGACTTGAGAATTACTACAAACCATTTTATATTTCATTTTTTCTTAAGTTACCATATACTGCTCTTACTTTATCTTATTTAATTATTATAATAAATATTATAAATATGTATTCTTTTTATTTTTAAAACTTTATAAATTTTTTTATTTATACTTTATTTTTGTATATTATATCAAAATAATCATATTTTAACGATTTCGATTTGGCATCCATATTCCATGTATAAAATAAAAAATTATTTCATCTATTATTATAAATAAAACTAATTTTATTATAAAATTAATTTTAAAAATATCAAATAAAGATATAAATTATTTTATGGATATAATAAATTCAATAGTACATTATAAAATAATTATTTTAATGCATTTTTCATAGATTTTGAATAAAATAAGAAAATTAAGTATTAAATATGGGCGATATTTTGAATTAATTATCACTTTGTTAGTTATTCATTACTATTGTACATTCATTATACATAATTTTACAATAAAAATATAAATTATTTTAATATTTCTATTTTACTTTTTTTTTCACAACGATATATTTTATATCAAAAGAAAGAGTGTACAATAATTACAAAGAAGACTACAACTAAGTAGAATACATGGAACACCCTGACTGGTGGCCAGAGAATACATCGAAACAAAATCATTTCAAGCATCTATTCTTGACATAGTTTGAGGCTATGAAGACCAAGATAGATACTTGTAATGAGTGTGCTAATTCTGAGAGAAGCAACTGTTGGGTTCTGTTAGGAACGTCAAACAACATGCACAGTATTGAACTTTATCGAAA
>CACSLK010024742.1:10523354-10534934 GCA_902706635.1 Striga hermonthica
CGCCGGAGGATCAGCCTAAGACGACCTTCACGTGCCCGTTCGGCACATTTGCTTTCAGATGGATGCCATTCGGCCTATGCAATGCACCCGGAACCTTCCAACGGTGCATGTTCTCCATTTTCTCTGGCATGCTCGAGGATTGCTTACAGGTATTTATGGATGACTTTTCTATCTTTGGTACTTCATTTTCTGATTGTCTCCATAACTTGGCTCGTGTCCTTGAGAGATGCATTGAATGTAATTTGACTTTGAGTTGGGAGAAAAGTCACTTTATGGTGACTAGTGGAGTTGTGCTAGGTCATGTGGTGTCTAGTCGGGGGATTGAGGTTGACAAAGCAAAAGTTGATGTTATTGAAAAACTTCCCCCCCTGTGAATGTGAAAGGTGTCAGGAGTTTTTGGGTCATGCTGGCTTTTATAGGCGATTTATTAAAGATTTCTCGAAAATCAGCCAGCCTTTGTGTCACTTGCTTGCTAATGATGTACCATTTGTGTTTGATAATGCATGTGTTGAGGCTTTTGATAAATTGAAGAATAAGCTTGTGACTGCTCCTATTGTGATTGCACCTTATTGGTCTTTTCCTTTTGAGATTATGTGTGATGCTTCGAACCTTGCTGTGGGAGCCGTTTTGGGCCAACGTGTTGATAAATTGCTTCGTGTAATTTATTATGCTAGTTTGACTCTCAATGGTGCCCAATTGAATTATACTACCACTGAAAAGGAACTTTTAGCCGTTGTGTTTTCTCTTAAGAAGTTTAGATCTTATATTTTAGGATCTAAAGTGATTGTGCATTCTGATCATGCGGCTCTTAGGTATCTTCTGTGTAAAACTCAATCGAAACCTAGGCTTATTAGGTGGATTTTGTTGTTGCAAGAGTTTGATGTAGAGATTCGGGATAGGAAAGACTGTGAAAATGTTGTAGCTGATCACTTGTCTCGCATTGTTCCCTCAGACCCTTCACTTGCATTGAATGAGCATGTAGGCATAAATGATGATTTTCCATATGAGCATGCGAATGAAGTGGTTAGTGTGCCTTGGTATGCAGACATAGTGAACTATTTGTCAAATGGTGTCTTGTTGGCTAACCTCTCTTCCCAAGAGAGGAAACGTTTTGTGTTGATGTGTAGGAGCTATTTTTGGGATGACCCAATTCTTTTTAAAATGGGAAAGGACGAGATTCTTCGGAGGTGTGTGCCCGAAGAAGAGCAACCGGATGTCCTAGCCTTTTGTCATGAGCTTCAATGTGGAGGACACTTTGGGGGTCGAAAGACCGCTTTCAAAGTCCTCCAATCAGGTTTATTTTGGCCAACACTTTTTAAAGATGCTTATAACTTTTGCAAATCTTGTGACCGCTGTCAAAGAATTGAGAATATTGGCCCAAGAAATGAGATGCCCCTTGTGAGCAATTTACAAGTTGAAATTTTTTATGTATGGGGCATTGATTTCATGGGGCCGTTTCCCAAATCTTTTGGCTTTGAATATATCCTTCTTGCTGTAGATTACGTGTCCAAGTGGGTCGAGGCTATCCCCACACGGACATGGATGCTAATGTGGTTATCAAGTTTTTGCAGAGTAATATTTGGAGCAGGTTAAGTTTTCCACGAGCTATCGTGAGTGACGGAGGCAAGCATTTTTGCAACCGGGTGTTTGAGAAATTGATGAAGAAGTACGAGATTTCTCATAAGGTGGCCACCCATTATCACCCTCAGACCTCGGGGCAAGCTGAGACGAGCAACAAACAAATCAAGACCATTCTTGAGAAGACGGTGAACTCGTCTCGAAAAGATTGGTTGAGTCGGCTCTATGATGCACTCTGGGCCCAACGCACGGCTTATAAGGCAGTTTTGGGGATGAGCCTGTTCCGGCTTGTCTATGGAAAGGCGTGCCACCTTCCGGTCGAGATTGAGCACAAGGCATTTTGGGTTATTAAAAAGATGAACTTTAATCCTGAGGCCGTCGGGAAAGAGAGGATGTTGCAACTCTCGGAGCTTGAAGAGTTCAGGGACGAAGCATACAAGAACTCAAAAAATTACAAGGAAAAGACAAAGAGGCTTCACGACTCGACCATTTTCCGGAATAATCTCGTGCCCGGTATGAAGGTACTCTTATTCAATTCTCGCCTTCGACTTTTTCCGGGGAAGCTTAAGTCCCGTTGGAGCGGACCTTATATCATTGATGGCTATCACTTGGAGTCGTCCGACTCCAGAATCCCGCGAATGGCGAGTTGTTTGTTGTGAATGGACAAAGAGTGAAGCCTTACATCGAAGGAGAATTTGGGAAGCATCATGTCGAGACCCTCGGCCTCGGCGACCCCCGTATCTTTTATCGAATTTATGTCGAGCTCCCGGCTTTAAACCGAGCAATTATTTGTACTATATGTATTTATATATATATATATATTTATATCTTAATTTATATATAGATATCAGTATATTTCTTTCCTCAAAAAAAAAAATCCGAAGCAGACCTTAGCGCCGCTAAGGCTGAAATCCTTAGCGCCGCTTATCAAGTTTTCGAGAACTGAAGAGAATAGCTAAGATGGGTTAGCGGCGCTAACCCCTGGGACTTATTAAAAAAAATGACGGGCCTTTGTACTCACTCACAGCAAATACAATTTCATCCTCTCTCTCTCTCACTCCCGAGCATACCGACCGGCAACCATCCCTTCAACTCCGACCACCGCACTTCAGGCGACATTCTCCGACCAAAAATCTCCGGCGTCCTCTCTCCGGCCCATTCAACATTTCAATCCATCAATTCCTTCGCCGCCTAGTCTCTCCACCGAACTCGAGTTCGTGAGTCCCACCTTTTCGGCTGTTCAACCTCCTCCGGCGGCTCATATCCGACAGCAAACGTGAAGTTACACCACCCTCTAACCTCAGACCTTAAGCTAAATATCGAATTCGAAGAGTTTATTGTTCATCCGAAGCATCCAACCCTAGCTCGCGGGAATTGATCATCTTCGGTCGAATTCCACATCACAAAGTACCATTTGCTATCCAATTTGCCTAGTGGTTGATTGTTGTGGCGTGAGGAGGCCTACTCCGGGTTCAAACCGTACCAAGTTGCTCACAAGTTCTTAGTCCTCAACCCCGCACACCAAGTGTTCGACGAATTGCCCAAACCGAATAATCATGGTCAACACAACTGGTGCTTCAAAGAAAAAGGCTCCCGCAACTTCAAAGTCCAAAGCAGTGGCCTCCACGAGCTTCAACCCCACCCGGCAACCGAGACCCAATCCTTACGAGAACTCCATCGCGTCCCGTTTGATGTCGAGTCCATGGATGAGGTCACGGCATATCAACGTATTTCTTCCAAGCCGTTTCCGAAACCACGCATCATATATTGGGATTACTTTAATGACAAGCTGGAGATTGGCGAGGATATCAAGCAATACATCAAGTTGCTCGATCTTGAGGAGTTCAAGGAAATGGAAGTCTACTCTTATCGGAGCTTGACCATCGATTTCTTTAGCACGGTCGCTCGGAATGAGAATGGGAAGTATCTCACGGCTCGACTCGAGGGCAAGGAATACAAAATCACTAACAAGGTGCTACGTGACATCTACAAGTTCAAGCCCTCGATCGGGACACGTCACAGTCCCATGGGGTGGAAAGTCGACCCGCATTGGGCGGCCATTTCCCCGTGCGAAAAGTATAAGAAGGTTGGTGCATCATCAGGATTAATCAGCGATCTCGCTCTTGTGGTGATCCATAAATACTTATCCCACATGATCTTTGGCAAAAAAGAGTCGAATAAAGTCATCGAGCAACAGGTTTTCATTCTGTGGTCGATCTCCCACGGCAAATCCGTTAGTATGCTTCAGTACTTGAAGGAGTCGCTCTTCGATGTGCGGAACGACTCTAGGCGTTGTCCGACCTTGGGCCATGTGGTAGCACAGCTCGCCGAGTATTTCGGTGTCGAGCATAAAAACTCCCTTTTATCTCTAGGATTTAGATTTCTCATTGTTCTCTCGACATTGAATTTCGTATTAATCGTAAGTTCTCTTTTTATTTTCATTGATGAATGTTATGGCTTTCTTTGATTAGAATATGATTGTTGAGTTTATGATGAGTAGCTAAATTCAATAACTAGGGTTAGGGGATAATTGTTCCAGTTCAATTTTGTTTATGTGAATGTTGATTACTCATTCTAGACGAGTTAGGCTAAACCTAGGGTTGAATGTCTGATCATCATTTAATCTACTTAATCGATTTTAGAACCGAAAGGGGAGAAATCGATCGACCTCGGCTTGTTTAGAATAGACATGTTCGGAAGTGTATTGTCTATGTGTTAATGAATTCGATAATTGTTCATTTATGTTTATTCTCTTGTTTCGTGAGATATTTAGAAGAATCTCTAGATGAATTGGTTATTGCTTGTTCGTTAGCGAGTAGTTAATTGCCCGTTTAATGTATTGAGAACCGGAAACGATTGTCCCCGACACCCTAGTCCGTCTATACCATTTGAATTTATACTTTGAATTGCGAATTTGAAATAGCTAGTTTCGTTCTTATTATTCGTAGTTGATAATCAAAAACCATCAATTTGAATTAGAGTGTTTAGGATTTCATTTTCTCTTTTGTGTGATCGAATCTACGTGCAAAATTATTCGTAACCTTCCTTGAGAGACGACCCAGTGTTCGAATCTTTAGATTTAACTCCGGTAAAAATATTTACAACAGTACTTCTCGACAAATTTAGCGTAAACTTCTACCCAAGTTGTGAGAGAATCCGGGGTGAGGGTCATGAACCACGCCTTGGCCCGGTCCTTTAGAGTCTCTGAAAAGCACCGCATTTTCAGTTAGTCCTCGATCAGCCCGTGTAGAGGGAACGTCTGGCGGACATTGTAAAACTCCCGGAGAAAGTGGAGTGGGTCTTCGTTGGGGAGCCCGTGTGAATGATGGGAGCTGATTGTAGTGGACCATCTTCAGCTTATAGTTTCGGGTGGCCCCAACCAGATGCAGGAAGTGATTTCGGAGAGGTTGGGCCATGTTTCGGAGGACATTACGGGGAGGTTGTTGGTCAGCCATGTCCGAATTGCTTTCTTCGGATGATTTTGGAGAATGCTCGCCTTCTTCGTGTGATTCGAGAGTAATCTCATCTAGAAGCTCTCTCAGGTTCTCGTTAAAGGGTTTGTCGATCGAAGATAGTATACGTCCACTCCTGGTACGCAAACACTCAAACAAACAACGGGTCATGAGTACCAATAATAGATGAAAGAAAGTAAAATGAAAACAAAAACAACGAAAGAACTAACACCTAAACAAAGAAAAAGAAACAAAGAGAAACACAGAAAAACAAAGTAAATAAGCACACAAAATACGTCCTAAATCCTACTCGACAACGGCGCCAATTTGTTGTATATATTTTTTCGAAGTAGAATCGAAAGATTCAGACACCGGGTAGTGTCTCTCGAGGAAGGTTAGCTGGATTATTGTGCACATTTATTCCATCACATAAAAATAAATAAAATTCCTAAACATACTAGTTCAGATGATGGGTTTGATTATTAACTACTATAAATTCAAATTAAGCAAATTAAGTAGCAAAACAAATTCACAGAACAAGAAGGATTTGAGAAACAAGGCAGTCGGGGAGATCCGTTTTGGTTCGAATTGTAACTAATGGACAAGTGATTGTTCAGTTAAGTGATTTAAATAACCTGTACATTCAAGTAGTCATTCTAAAAAACTCTTTGTAACAAGAGAACAAACTAGAACGACAAATTTAACAAGTCATTTAACTCCTAGGTAATACAGTTACGAACAAGCTTAGCTTGTGCGAGCCTATTTCGACCGAATCCACTCCTTCCGGTTCTAAGAGTCAATTAAAGTAGACTAGAGGCTAGTTAACCGACTAGTCTGTCTAGAATTAATAACATCAAGCACGAAGTAATCGAATTCAATTGAAACAATTGGAAGTTGAAGTGTCACCCTTCAACAATTCTCGAAACTCAAGCTAAATAATTGAAAACCCCTTTAAGAAGCTCAACCTGCATAAGAAGATCAATCACGAACACCCACAGTCACAATCGATTCCAAAACATCAATCCTATATTCCTGGCATATATATTTAGCTACTCATGATTGAATCAACACAAGCAATCTCACAAATCAAGACAAACATATTCATGGATTAAAGGAATAGAAAGTCTTACGATTAAAACGAAATTGAAGGTTGAATCGATAAACAAGATTAATCCATAAAGCAAGACAAAATCTAAGTTCAAATCCCGCTTCTACGACGAAAAATATGAAAGGAGAATGAAAAACGAGTGAAAAGGACGAGGGATAGGGTTTTCTGTATTATCTAGGCGTTAAGATCCATTCGCATTCCCGTGCGCATATTATATATATATATATATATATATATATATATAATATATATATAATATGGAGAGCCACGGCGTGATGGTCCTGGGCATAACGCGGCAAAGGCTCGCGGCGTGATGCTGGGTAGCCCCGCGGCGTGATGGATGATGCTCAGCGGCACGGAAAAAGAAAATCTGTGCGCGGGCTTTGCTGCGTGGGCGTGTAGCGCGGCGTGGCAGATCTTGTGGTGGCACGGCCTGAGAGACCTCGAGGACATAGCGTTGGGGTAAGTAGCAGGCTTCCGCGATGCAATTCTCTATGGGAACAGTTCTCTAAAGGGATCACAACGATCGTCGCGGCGTGGGGCGGGCGTGACAGTTTGGGAGCTCGGGCCTGGCTGCATCACATTGCTTCTTGTGTTCGTTCGAGCTCGTTCGGAAGCTGAATTCAATTTTGTTTTCTCTTGTGTGACGCCAATGCATCCTACTACGAAATAAGGTCGTCAGATCACCGACCAATTTAAGCTTATTTTGTAGTAGGATGCGTTGGCATCACACAGAATAAAATGGAATTGAACTTGGCTTCCGAATGAGCGCGAACGAACACAAGAAGCAATGTGATGCAGCCAAGCCCGAGCTCCCAAATCATCACGCCCGCACCGCATCGCGATCCCTTCGCGACAGTCATACCACAAGCCTTTGCCGCACCGCGGTAGTCGCACCATTCGCGCCGCGCCCCAGGACCACCACGCCGTGGCTCTCCATCTTAATATATATATATATATATATACGCGCATGGGAACGGATCTTCACGCCCAGACACTGTAGAAAACCCTACACCTCATCCTTTTCATTCATTTTTCATTCTCTTTTCATATTTTTCATCGTAGAACAGGGATTTGAACTTGGATTTTTTGCTTTTGGGATTAATCTTGTTTATCTGATTCAACCTTCAATTTCAATTTAATCGTATGACTTTCTATTCCTTTAATCCATGAATATGTTTGTCTTGATTTGTGAGATTGCTAGTGTTGATTCAATCATGAGTAGCTAAATCTATATGCTAGGGATAGGGGATTGATGTTTTGGAATCGATTGTGACTGTGGGTATTCGTGATTGATCTTCTTATGCGAGTTGAGCTTCTTAAAGGGTTTTTAATTATTTAGCTTGAGTTTTGAGAATTGTTGAAGGGTGACACTTCAACTTCCAATTATTTCAATTGAATTCGATTAATTCGTATTTGATGTTATTAATTATAAACGAACTAGTCAGTTAACCACCCTCTAGTCTACATTAATCGACTCTTAGAATCGAAAGGGGAGGAGTCGGTTGAAATAGGCTCGCATAAGCTAGGCTTGTTCGTAATTGTATTACCTAGGAGTTAAATGACTTGTTAAATTTTTCGTTCTTGTTTGTTCTGTTGTTACGAAGAGTTATTGAGAATGAGTACTTGAACGTGTATGTTATTCAAATCACTTAACTGAACAATCACTTGTCCATAAGTTGCAATTCCAACCAAAACGGATCTCCCGACTCCCTAGTCTCTCAAATCCTGCTTGTTCTGCGACTTTGCTTTTCTACTTAATTTGCATAATTTAAATTTTTAGTAGTTAATAATCAAACCCATCATCTAAATTAGTATGTTTAGTAATTTTATTTATTTTTGTGTGATTGAATAAACGTGCATAATAATCCGACTAACATTCCTCAGAGACATGACCCGGTGTCTGAATTTTTTGATTCTACTCCTGAAAATATTTACAACACTAGCTAAGTGATCTGAACGCTAGTTAAGATGCGAGCTAGTGAAGCTTGAGTTAAGTGAATTAAGAACCTACTACAGATTTGAGTTAAGTGGTAATTCTAGAATGTTTCTTCCTCAAAGGGGCATTAACTTAGAGATAGATTTCATTATAACCAAGTGTTTCGAAATCCAGTTAGTATCAAGGACTCCAGCATAGCTCTGAGTTAAGCTCCAACTTTAGAAGTGCATAAGAGTTAGTTTTGCCCTAACATGATCAACGACCCACAAATTTGGTCCTATAGTTGCTTATCACACGCGTGAAGGCCAAATGTCCTTCTCGTCAGTTAAGCATTGTTCTAAAAATTGGCCTAGGCGTGGCGGTGCCCGGCCGATTTGCACATATTGGCAGAAAAATCGGCCAGGCGGCTAGGCGACCCTAGGCTTTCCTAGGCGGACTTGGCGGGCTCAGCGTCTAGGCGGTTAGGCGGCGCATAGGCGGACACAGGCAGACCTAGGCGCTCCTAGGCGGGCTCGGCAGAAATTTTTCATTTTTTTATTTTTTAAATACTAATTACATTATTTTGTTTTCATGTTTTCTTTAAAATATATTAATTTTATTATTTGGACTTAGGTGTGTCGATTTATTATAAGTTTAGATAATTTTATTTTGTAGGTAGTTAAAATATAAAAAAAATAAAGTAGTTAATATTAATTTCTAGGCCCGACTAGGCGTCGCCTAGGCCCCGACTAGGCGCTCTAGGCGTTGGTCGAGCGCCTAGAGACTTTTAGAACACTACAGTTAAGCAACAATCATAGACAATCAGTTGAGCAGTAGTTATAGACAGTCAGTTGAGAAGCAGTTATAGACATTCAATTGAGCAGTAGTTAGAGACAGTTTACTTATTTATATGCTTGTGGTGATATTGTATCATATCAGGTGTATGCTCAGGTTGTGATATGTTTATCATATTAGATGTATGCTTAGGTTGTAATGTCTTTATCATATGAGATGTATGTTTAGTTCGCGATGCGTTAGTATAATGTTTATCATCGTATCGTTCCTGCCAAACCTAATATGTACTTGCATATATGCCGATGTCATGATATGTTATTATATTAGTTGTGTATTCAGTGTCGGTTCCGGCGGAGCACGTGAATTTTTATGCTTCGTTCCCCACTAACCATTTTTTAGGTGACGGAGTCCCGCGTGGTGCGTGAACTAGATATGTGGTGGTGGTCATAAGCGATGATATTTTTGAGTAAAACATGTCATGTATTATTTGAACATGTTTGGATTGTTTATGCTTTATTTGATGCTAGTTTGTGTGTTGTTTGAACTTGTATTTGCTTTCACATTCAGAACAGTATTTCAGAATTCAGAATTTTAGCTCATGCATGCCTAATTCCAATAACTTTCATGGTGCCTATTAGAGTCATGAATTTTACTTGGCTGCATGCATAATAGTAAAGGAGAAAACAGAAAGAGATCAGATTATGTTGAGTAGCATCCCGCAGTTAGAAAATTACTTTCGATAAAAGTTAATATGAGTTTCAAAAATTAAATCAGTGTTTCGAAATTTACTATGAATCGCAAAAAATTTACTCAGATTTCTAGTAATAGTAGACGGGGTGTTATATCCCTTGGCCTAGAGAGACTCTTTGGAGAAGGTACAGAGTTTTAGGGACTTATGGTGGTGACTATCTTACTTGGATTATTCTGAGGTGGCTGAGGAAAGAATACAGTTGTTCACCTACTTACTCTTGTGGATATGGAAAACATGGAACCTGTGGTTATTCCAGAAGGTGTGGAGACCTGAAGCTGAGGTTGTGAGAGCTGACGTGTTAAACTGGATGGAGTACTCTAGATGCAACCTTGGAAGAGGATGGAAATGAAAAGAAGTTGTGTATAATCTAGGTCCTATCACCTATGGTCAGTGGTCTGTACATTTCTTTTTCTCGTTTGCTTCTTTACTATTTGTAAGTGAGTGGTTTTGACTTTGTTGAGTAAAAGGTGTCATTTGCTAGTATTTTCCTTTGCTCTTGTTGTTGGTTGTCCCATTTGTTAGGGTGCTTAGGCCTCAAATGTTGTGGCTCTCTGTGGTACTTGTTGTTATGATTAAGAGCTAGTTAGCTCATTGGTTGTAAACTCTGTTCTGGATTCTATGTTATGAGATTTCTATCACTTAGAAATATATATATATATGATATAGCCACAATTAGCATTGCCGGCTCGACCGGTAGTATTTGATATAACATGTCATACCTGGCCGATTTTTATGGATATATATTGAAGAATACGCCCATAAATGGGCTAGGACACTTGATATGATAAAATGGGCCAAGCCCAACTTAGGCCAAGCCCAATTTGGACTATGAGGTACACTCCCCCTATAAAAGGGGGGGGGGGGGCTAAGGTATTCATATTCTACATTCTCTTCTCATTCACTACTACACTTTCTCTCTCTACACTCCTCTCTCTATATGCACTCTTATACGAATCTTGTACTGACTTAAGCATCGGAGGCCCAAAGCCGGGCACCCCTCCCGGGGGCTCGGGATTTGGGTTCTTGCAGGTACGGTGGCCGTCCGAGTCGAGGGAGCCGGGATCTTTGTCCCATCAATATATATATATATATATATATATATATATATATAGGGATGCGCTCACATGAGAATGGTGCTTAATGAAGGAAATAAGAATACATTGTAGTCATTAGATCATATGATCTAACGGCTTATAAAAAGCCAGAAATATACCTTCATTAAGGGCATTGCAATAATTTGACACTAAACTCATGGGCCCTACTTCACATTATTTTATACGTCACCTACCCAATTCATCATATTTAATTGTACAAGTGGGTCCCACCCAAATCATCTTCCTCACAATATCTCTCCCTCCCTCACGATACTCTCTCTCCCTCAACAAGCATCCGCCGATTGTCACAAGAATGCTTCTCCGACCGCCAGCGAACAACCTGCCGCCATTCCAGCCGGCGACCCACTGCTCCGCCGCCACGCCAAGCTTCTCACCACCGCCGGAGCCGCCATATATGCAGTCCACAATTTTCCCCTGCGACACACACACACCCGACCTGCCATAGCCACCGGAATTCTCTCCGGCGGCACACCAAGCGCCACCCACGACCTCCGCTCCGCCACCAGTTCAGGAGCATACTCGCACACGCACGGAAGACATACGCACACACACAACACACACAGCACGCAGGCTGCCACACACCACCCACCGGTGACTAACTGTCTCTATTCCTGCCGGTGACCACTGCTCCACCGCCGACGTCGGAGCCGTCTACGAATCCAACAACAAACATACACAGCTGATTTCCGTCCGCCTTCACAAGAGCGGCGCGCCGCCGTTCAAGCCGTCGTCTCCGGCATCGTCTTCCACCGACAAGCTCGGAATAAACATCCTCGATACAGCGGCGCCGAAAAATAAACCTTTTAGCTCGAAGGCTGGTTTATTTTTCCTCGAAGGCAAAGCTTCCATGGCGGTTTCTTAAA
>CACSLK010024742.1:10544052-10554206 GCA_902706635.1 Striga hermonthica
GAGGCCTTAGTCATGGTGGGTTTGTCTTCTTTTACCACCCAGCCCGGAGGCCTTAGTTATGGTGGGTTTGTCTTCTTTTACCACCCAGCCCGGAGGCCTTAGTTATGGTGGATTTGTCTTCTTCGATCAGCTCGAGCATCTTGACCTGCCACAGGTCAAAGTCGAAAAGGAATTTTGACAAAATTAAACAAAAATTTGTGAACTCGTCTTCTCCCCAACCCGTCGTGCGAGCTGGTCGAAGTCGAGCACTGACGTTCGTTTTGTTGATATGACTAGTATTGTAACTATAGTTTGACTTTTTTGTAGTTAGTCTTGAGCTAATTTTTTCGAGAGTCGATTCAAAATATGCAACCTCACCATTGTCAATATATTGACTTCATAATTGTAGGCTTCGTAGCCTTGTCGATAATCTGCTCGAGTTACAACTTCGTAGTTGTTTAAATCGACTTCGTAGTCGTAAGCTTTGTAGCTTATTCGAGATTTCACTCGTTATTCCCTGCTATCCATTCCTTATTTGAACAAAGCATTACATGTTGTATCTAAATATCAGTACATCTGTTCATGTGTTTGTTTTTTTTTTTTCTCAGCAAATATCAAGAAAAGTTCATGAGTTGTAGTCTATCCATATCATTTAATCTACTATTCCGATAGCAATAATGGCAATAGATGCATCAGAACGATCAAACATATTCATGTAAGTCGCGATCCTAACAACATTTCTCTACAATATATTCGAATGGTGCACATTTCTCCAAGAAAGAGTGCTAAGAAATTCAATGCGTTGATAGATCATGTCGACCAAAATAAATGTCGAGGGTTGAGATTAATTGTGTACCTTAAAGTCGAGAATACCACTGGAAATTATCCAACCTTACCAAAAGAAACTTGATTTCTGTCTCCAAGATTGCCATCAGTGATTGGAATCATCAAAACTGAACCTCCATTGTCATCTCACATTGATGTGCTCGCTCATTTTGGGTTCCTCGTCAAGAATTCAAAGAGATGTCGTTATCAACGTTATATTCACGTCATCCATCTTATGATTTTTCAAACGAGAAAAATAAGAGGTCAAATACAAACATTATCTTCTCAATTCAAGGCGTATTCTAGTAATGACACGCTCAGAAAATTATGGGCAATTTAATTCAGGCAAAATTCCACAAGTACTCATGAAAATTCTAATGAGAGACTTCGAATATTTCAGAATAACCAATCATATATAAATTTAATTCATGTCCTCAAACCCACCGATGCGAGAGTGGTAAACATACCCAATGCACGTCAAGCACGATCTCGAAATATTCTCACCACACGAATGACTAATTCCATGAGTGAGTCAAATAATTTCCATGAATAATTCAAACGTCTCCCAAGGGTAATTCAAGTAATTTTTACGAATTAATCATGTAACATGCTTGCGATTAAATCCAACAGTTCACGAAAGGATCAAATAGTGCTCTCACAAATATATAGCGAATTATTCTCATGAGTAGGTCAAATATCTCCTCATGAATAAAGCAAGTAATGTTCATGAGTAAATCAAATATTCTCTAATTTTTACTCATTTAAAAATCCTCAAATTCAAAATTTAAATCCATTTCATACCTCCTTCAAGAGAGTCATGTCCAAAATTACCTTCTCGGTCGCTTTTTATCATGACGAATTAATCTTGGGCAGAAAATATGGTTGTTGGACCAAGCTAGGCCTATTTGGACCACTCTTGGATGGTTTGGTGGCTATTTGGGCACGGCCTGGGCCATTTGGGTGCAGTCTGGCACGGTTTGGGCCGCTTGGGTGCAGTCTGGAGGTAGTTGGGGCGCTCACTGGGCCGCGTAAAGTCAACTGGGCGCGGCATTGGGCCTGGTGGGGATATTGGGCCGCTCGCGGGCTGAGGAAAGGGCAGGCCGCACGCTGGGCCTCAAGCGGGCTTGGGAAGGGCCTTCGCGGGCTGAAGGTAGGCGGAATCACGGGCTAGGCGCGGGCTATAGCGCGGGGTGGGGGCAAGCTCACGCGGGCTTCGCGGGCCAGGTTCTGTGAGAGAAGCGGGCCGCGCGGGCTGGGCGCGGCCCGCGAGCTGGACCTGATTTGCTGATGGGTCGCGGAGTGTTGGGCCTCCACCAAATGGGCCGACGATGTGCGGCCCTCCTCTTCACAATGGACAACGTGCGCTGGGCTGCTACCTTCTGGACCGGGATTTCTGGGCCGCGTCACTGGTGGATCAATTCATATTCGCTTGGTTGAAGGGCATTGGGCCCGTGAACCAGCGCCTGAGATGCTGGGAAGCGGCGGCTCATCGGGAAATACCGCAAGGAAAAACTTTGACGGCTCCGGCGAAAGTCACTGTCCGTGCGTGCGACTCGAAAAGGCGAATCCAGTGGTGCCGTCGGATTGAGGTAGTTCGTCGGAAATCGACAGAAAAATAGAAGAAATGACCGGATTTGACCACCCATTTCCTAGATCAACAAAATTTTGACCGGCCGATTGACACCCTTCCGGTAGGATTTTTTGCGTGAAATTGCAAGGGTAGAATAAGCTTGACGAGAGCTTCGCGATGGTATCCACGTTTTTCTGATCGGAGCACTTTGACCGGCGGACGGAGGCGGAGGTGGCGGCGGACGGCGGCGGCGGACGGCGGCGTCCGGCGGAGGTGAAGACCTGGAAACTCGCCTCGACGAGGAGATTCCGGTGGTACCCTCGGATTATCTATAGCCCTCACGGATCGCCGGAAAAACGCATTTGAATATTCGATTTTGACTAATTCTTTGTTAGATCTAAAAACTTTGACCGGAAAATCGACGGCCCTCCCGGATGAATTTTCGAACGAAATTTTAAGGGGAGATTCTCCTCGAGGAGATCTATCCAATGGTGTAAGAATCTTTCCGATCTGGTCATTTTGGCCGGAGGCCGGCGGCGGCGGCTGCTCGGGTCGAGGGAGCTGTGTTCGAATTTTCAGACGGGACACCGTTTGGCTTCTCGAACGGGTCCCCACAGACGGCGCCAAAATGATGGGACAAAGATCCCGACTCCCTCGACTCGGACGGCCACCGTACCTGCAAGAACCCAAAGCCAAGGACCCCGGGAGGGGTGCCCGGCTTTGGGCCTCCGATGCTTAAGTCAGTACAGGATCCATATCAGAGCACATATAGAGAGAGAGTATAGAGAGAGGAAGTGTAGTAAGGGAATGAGTAGAGAATGTAGGAAATGAATACCTTAGCCCCCCTTTTATAGGGGGAGTGCACCTTATAGTCCCAATTGGGCTTGGCCTAATTTGGGCTCGGCCCATATTATTATATCAAGTGTCTTAGCCCATGTATGGGCGTATCTTCAATATATATCCATAAAAATCGGTCGGGTATGACATGTTATATCAACTACTACCGGTCGAGCCGGCAATACTAGTTGTGGCTATATCAATCGCGTTTCGAAGAAAAATCGTATACATTTAAAGAAGTCGAGGAAAATAAGAGTAAATAGGGGCAAAAACGAAAAATAATCAAAGTCTCCGGAAAAGCTTGTTTTCGAACACGACACCATTATTTGAAGTGGATAAAATATATTTCTCGCACCATCGCGTTTCGAAGCAAACTCGTATACATTTAAAGATCGAGGAAAATAATAGTAAATATTGGCAAAAACGAAAAATAAATCAACGTCTTCGGAAAGGCTTGTTTTTGAACACGACACTTTTATTTGATGTTGATAACATATATTTCTCGCACCATAGCATTTCGAAGCAAAATCGTATATATTTAAAGAAGTCGAGGAAAATAAGAGTAAATAGGGGAAAAATGAAAAAATAATCAACGTCTCCGGAAAGGCTTGTTTTCGAACACGACACCATTATTTGATGTGGATAACATATATTTCTCACACCATCGTGTTTCGAAGCAAATTCGTATATATTTAAAGAAGTCGAGGAAAATAAGAGTAAATAGGGGCAAAAATGAAAAAATAATCAACGTCTCCAGAAAGGCTTCTTTTCGAACACGGCACCATTATTTGATGTGAATAACATATATTTCTCGCACCATCGCGTTTCGTAGCAAAATCGTATACATTTAAAGAAGTCGAGGAAAATAAGTGTAAATAGGGGCAAAACGAAAAAATAATCAACGTGTCTGGAAAGGCTTATTTTAGAACACGACACAATTATTTGATGTGAATAACATATATTTCTTTCACCATCGCGTTTCGTAAAAAAAATGTTTACATGTAAAGAAGTCGAGGAAAATAAGAGTAAATAGGGGTAAAAACGAAAAAATAATCGACGTCTCCGGAAAGGCTTGTTTTCGAACACGACACCATTATTTGATGTTTATAAAATATATTTCTCGCACCATCGCGTTTCGTAGCAAAATCGTATACATTTAAAGAAGTGGAGGAAAATAAGAGTAAATAGGTGCAAAACAAAATAATAATCAACGTCTTCAGAATGGCTTGTTTTCGAACACGACACCATTATTTGATGTGAATAACATATATTTCTCGCACCATCGTGTTTCGTAACAAAATTTTATACATTTAAAGAAGTCGAGGAAAATAAGAGTAAATAGGGGCAAAAATAAAAAATAATCAAAGTCTCCGAAAAGGCTTGTTTTCGAACATGACACCATGATTTGATGTGAATAACATATATTTCTCGCATCATCACGTTTCGTAGCAAAATCGTATATATTTAAAGAAGTCGAGGATAATAGGAGTAAATAGGGGCAAAAACGAAATAATAATCAACGTCTCCAGAAAGGCTTGTTTTCGAACACGGCACTATTATTTGATGTGAATAACATATATTTGTCGCACCATCGCGTTTCATAGCAAAATCGTATACATTTAAAGAAGTCGAGGAAAATAAGAGTAAATAGGAGCAAAAACGAAAAAATAATCAACGTCTCCGGAAAGGCTTGTTTTCGGACACGGCACCATTATTTGATGTGAATAGCATATATTTCTTGCACCATCGCATTTCGTAACAAAATTGTCTACATTTAAATAAGTCGAGGAATAAGAGTAAATAGGGGCAAAAATGAAAAAATAATCAACGTGTCCGGAAAGGCTTGTTTTCGAACACGGCACAATTATTTGATGTGAATAAAATATATTTCTCGCACTATCACGTTTCGTAACAAAATCGTATACATTTAAAGAAGTCGAGGAAAATAAGAGGTAAATAGGGGCAAAAACGAAAAAATAATCAACGTCTTCGGAAAGGCTTGTTTTCGGACGCGGCACCATTATTTGATGTGAATAACATATATTTTTTGCACCATCGCGTTTCGTAACAAAATTGTATACGTTTGAAGAAGTCGAGGAATAAGAGTAAATAGGGGCAAAAACGAAAAAATAACCAACGTGTCCGGAAAGGCTTGTTTTCGAACACGGCACAATTATTTGATGTGAATAACATATATCTCTTTCACCATCGCGTTTCGTAACAAAAATGTTTACATTTAAAGAAGACGAGGAAAATAAGAGTAAATAGGGGCAAAAACAAACAAATAATCAACGTCTCCGGAAAGGCTTTTTTTCGAACACGACACCATTATTTGATGTGAATGAAATATATTTCTCGCACCATCGCGTTTCGTAGTAAAATCGTTTACATTTAAAGAAGTCGAGGAAAATAAGAGTAAATAGGGGCAGAAACGAAATAATAATCAACGTCTCCAGAAAGGTTTGTTTTTAAACACGGCACCATTATTTGATGAGTATAACATATATTTCTCGCACCATCACGTTTCGTAACAAAATTTTATACATTTAAAGAAGTCAAGGAAAATAGGAGTAAATAGGGGCAAAAAAAAAAAAAAAATAAACGTCTCCGAAAAGGCTTGTTTTCGAACACGGCACCATGATTTGATGTGAATAACATATATTTCTCGGACCATCACGTTTCGTAGCAAAATCATATATATTTAAAGAAGTCGAGGAAGATAAGAGTAAATAGGGGCAAAAATGAAATAATAATCAACGTCTCCAGAAAGGCTTGTTTTCGAACACGACACCATTATTTGATGTGAATAACATATATTTCTCGCACCATCTTGTTTCGTAACAAAATAGTATACATTTAAAGAAGTCGAGGAAAATAAGAGTAAATAGGGGAAAAACGAACAAATAATCAACGTCTCTGGAAAGTCTTGTTTTCGAAGACGGCACCATTATTTGATGTGAATAACATATATTTCTCGCGTCATCGCGTTTCATAACAAAATTGTATACATTTAAAGAAGTAGAAGAAAATAAGAGTAAATAGGGGCAAAAACAAAAAAAAAAATAAACAACGTCTCCGAAAAGGCTTATTTTCGAACACGGCACCATGATTTGATGTGAATAACATATATTTCTCGCACCATCGCGTTTCGTAGCAAAATCGTATACATTTAAAGAAGTCGAGGAAAATAAGAGTAAATAGGGGCAAAAACGAAAAAATAATCAACGTCTCCGGAAAGGATTGTTTCCGAACACAACACCATTATTTGATGTGAATAACATATATTTCTCACACCATCACGTTTCGTAACATAATTGTATACATTTAAAGAAGTCGAGGAAAATAAGAGTAAATAGGTGCAAAAACGAAAAATAATCAACGTCTTTGGAAAGGCTTGTTTTCAAACACGACACCATTATTGATGTGAATAACATATATTTCTCGCACCATCGCGTTTCATAACAAAATTGTATACATTTAAAGAAGTCGAGGAAAATAAGAATAAATAGGGGCAACAACGAAAAAAATAATCATTGTTTTCGGAAAGGCTTGTTTTCAAACACGGCACCATTATTTGATGTGAATAACATATATTTCTCGCACCATCGCGTTTCGTAGCAAAATCGTATACATTTAAAGAAGTCGAGGAAAATAAGAGTAAATAGGTGCAAAAACGAAAAAATAATCAACGTCTCTGGAAAGGCTTGTTTTCGAACACGACATCATTATTGATGTGAATAACATATATTTCTCGCACCATCGCGTTTCATAACAAAATTGTATACATTTAAAGAAGTCGAGGAAAATAAGAATAAATAGGGGAAAAAACGAAAACATAATCAACGTCTCTGGAAAACCTTGTTTTCGAACACGACACCATTATTTGATGTGGATAACATATATTTCTTGCACCATCTCGTTTCGTAGCAAAATTGTATACGTTTAAAGATCGAGGAAAATAAGAGTAAATATGGTCAAAAATGAAAAATGAATCAACGTCTTCGGAAAGATTTGTTTTCGAACACGACACTTTTATTTGATGTGGATAACATATATTTCTCGCACCATAGCGTTTTGAAGCAAAATCGTATACATTTAAATAAGCCGATGAAAATAAGAGTAAATAGGGGGAAAAACGAAAAAATAATCAACGTCTCCGGAAAGGCTTGTTTTCGAACACGACACCATTATTTGATGTGAATAACATATATTTCTCGCACCATCGCGTTTCGTAGCAAAATCGTATATATTTAAAGAAGTCGAGGAAAAAAAGAGTAAATATGGGTAAAAACGAAAAATAAATTGTCTCCGAAAAGGCTTGTTTTCGAACACGACACTATTATTTCATGTGAATAAAATATATTTCTGGCACCATCGCGTTTCGTAGAAAAATCGTATACATTAAAAGATGTCAAGGAAAATAAGAGTAAATAGGGGCAAAAACGAAATAATAATCAACGTCTCCAGAAAGATTTGTTTTCGAACACGGCACCATTATTTGATGTGAATAACATATATTTCTCGCACCATCACCTTTCGTAGCAAAATCGTATACATTTATAGAAGTCGAGGAAAATAAGAGTAAATAGAGGCAAAAACGAAATAATAATCAACGTCTCCAGAAAGCCTTGTTTTCGAACATGGAACCATTATTTGATGTGAATAACATATATTTCTTGCACCATCGAGTTTCGTAGCGAAATCGTATACATTTAAAGAAGTCGAGGAAAATAAGAGTAAATAGGGGCAAAAACGAAAAAATAATCAACATCTCCGGAAAGGATTGTTTCTGAATACAACATCATTATTTGATGTGAATAACATATATTTCTCACACCATCGCGTTTCGTAACAAAATTGTATACATTTAAAGAAGTCGAGGAAAATAAGAGTAAATTGGGACAAAAACAAAAAAAATAATCAACGTCTCCGAAAAGGCTTATATTCGAACACGGCACCATGATTTGATGTGAATAACATATATTTCTCGCACCATCGCGTTTCGTAGCAAAATCGTATGCATTTAAAGAAGTCGAGGAAAATAAGAGTAAATAGGGGCAAAAACGAAAAAATAATCAACGTCTCCGGAAAAGCTTGTTTTCGACACGACACCATTATTTGATGTGGATAACATATATTTCTCGCACCATCGCGTTTCGAAGAAAACTCGTATACATTTAAAGATCGAGGAAAATAATAGTAAATATTGGCAAAAACGAAAAATAAATCAACGTCTTCGGAAAGGCTTGTTTTCGAACACGATACTTTTATTTGATGTGGATAACATATATTTCTCGCACCATAGCGTTTCGAAGCAAAATCGTATACATTTAAAGAAGTCGAGGAAAATAAGAGTAAATAAGGGAAAAATGAAAAATAATCAACGTCTCCGGAAAGGCTTGTTTTCGAACACGACACCATTATTTGATGTGGATAACATATATTTCTCACACCATCGTGTTTCGAAGCAAATTCGTATACATTTAAAGAAGTCGAGGAAAATAAGAGTAAATAGGGGGCAAAAATGAAAAAATAATCAACGTCTCCGGAAAGGCTTCTTTTCGAACATGACACCATTATTTGATGTGAATAACATATATTTCTCGCACCATCGCGTTTCGAAGCAAAATCGTATACATTTATAGAAGTCGAGGAAAAAAAGAGTAAATATGGGCAAAAATGAAAAATAAATCAACATCTCCGGAAA
Organism: Striga hermonthica; assembly: GCA_902706635.1. Taxonomy (NCBI): domain Eukaryota; kingdom Viridiplantae; phylum Streptophyta; class Magnoliopsida; order Lamiales; family Orobanchaceae; genus Striga; species Striga hermonthica. The sequence continues at coordinate 10,552,971 of CACSLK010024742.1, forward strand.
GGCTTGTTTTCGAACACGACATTATTATTTGATGTGAATAAAATATATTTCTTGCACCATCGCATTTCGAAGCAAAATCGTATACATTTTAAGAAGTCGGGGAAAATAAGAGTAAATAGGGGCAAAAACGAAATAATAATCAACGTCTCCAGAAAGGCTTGTTTTCGAACAGGCACCATTATTTGATGTGAATAACATATATTTCTCGAACCATCGCGTTTCGTATATACATTTAAAGAAGTCGAGGAAAATAAGAGTAAATAGGGACAAAAACGAAATAATAATCAACGTCTCCAGAAAGACTTGTTTTTGAACATGGCACCATTATTTGATGTGAATAACATATATTTCTCGCACCATCGCGTTTCGCAGCAATATCGTATACATTTAAAGAAGTCGAGGAAAATAAGTGTATATAGGGGCAAAAACGAAAAAATAATCAACGTGTCCGGAAAGGCTTATTTTCGAACACGGCACAATTATTTGATGTGAATAACATATATTTCTTTCACCATCGCTTTTCGTAAAAGAAATGTTTACATGTAAAGAAGTCGAGGAAAATAAGAGTAAATAGGGGTAAAAATGAAAAAATAATCAACGTCTCCGGAAAGGCTTCTTTTCGAACATGGCACCATTATTTGATGTGAATAAAATATATTTCTCGCACCATCGCGTTACGTAGCAAAATCGTATACATTTAAAGAAGTCGAGGAAAATAAGAGTAAATAGGGGCAAAACGAAATAATAATCAACGTCTCCAGAAAGGTTTGTTTTCGAACACGACACCATTATTTGATGTGAATAACATATATTTCTCGCACCATCGCGTTTCGTACAAAATTTTATACATTTAAAGAAGTCGAGGAAAATATGAGTAAATAGGGGCAAAAATAAAAAGTAATCAAAGTCTCCAAAAAGGCTTGTTTTCGAACACGACACCATGATTTGATGTGAATAACATATATTTCTCGCACCATCACATTTCGTAGCAAAACCATATACATTTAAAGAAGTCGAGGATAATAGGAGTAAATAGGGGCAAAAACGAAATAATAATCAACGTCTCCAGAAAGGCTTGTTTTCGAACAAGGCACTATTATTTGATGTGAATAACATATATTTGTTGCACCATCGTGTTTCGTAGCAAAATCGTATACATTTAAAGAAGTCGAGGAAAATAAGAGTAAATAGGGGCAAAAACAAAAAAATAATCAACGTCTCCGGAAAGGCTTGTTT
>CACSLK010024742.1:10563787-10576044 GCA_902706635.1 Striga hermonthica
CACTTCTCTTCTCGTTCTTTTTCTTTTTCATCCTCTTTGTTTTTCAGGTATGAATTTAGAAGGATAGGCAAATTTTTTTTTACTGTTTATTTTCCCTTCCACTTCTCTTCTCCTTCTTTTTCTTTTTCATCCTCTTTGTTTTTCCTTATTATCACCATCGTACTCTATATCAAATACCATAGTTTGATTGTAACACCCTATTTTATTTTAAAGAATTTACCGAATAAATTTAGAAAAAGCTGAGTATATATGTATATTTTTTTAAATTAATTCAAAATTTAAAATTCATTGGGTGCTACTTAACTTTAGACAACATTTAAACAATTACAACAAATAATTAAATTCTACACATGCATAAGCCAACACTTATAAAAATAAATTGGCACATTCATACGTCTCAACATCATTCAAAAAACTTAACATAAATCCATGGTTTCAAGCAGAAGCATAAATAATCCAGAATGAAAGCAATTAGTTTATTATAAATAAAATAGGCGGAAGCAAAAGACACATCCAATCAATGACCACCATCTCGCTCGTCTCTACACCACCGCCTCCAGTTCATCTCAACCTAAAGAAGGAAGATAAAACAACAACAGAAAACAAACAATGGGGGTGAGCATAACCAACAAGCTCACCATTATTGCATAGTTATCCAGTATAAAGCATTTTAAAACATTTTCACAGTATGCATAGAATCCAAGGTCTAAACTCCCTACTCAGCCCTATTGCAAACCTCCTATGTACATACAACAACCTTCCGGATACAACGGCATGGAAGTAACTGGAAACCTTCCCACCCTCGGGCGACGGTTCGTAGGATCCTTTCCAGGAGACAATGGAGATGTTTTTCCCCTTCCGGGTACAACGGCTTGGGGCGCCTCCTCCCGGATACAACGGGCAGGTGACCTCCCACTGTTTTCGCATTCATCAAATGCACTATTGTACGGCACACCTAGACTAGGTTCTCATGCATACAACAATTTTCAAACGAAGCATTATACGAATAAATAGTGCAATAATTATGGAATACATCACAAATATACCCACCTGATTGCAGCGACAAAACAACACACGAAGCTCAAACGAATAAGAAATGAGGTCAACGCCTCGAAACACCTACATGAATCAAGATAACCTCTCGATTACAAAAACATCCAACGATCACACAAACTTAGTCAAAACTCGTCGACTAAGTGGCTCGTGGAAATTTCTCGTGGAGTTATGGACATAAGACTCGACTCAAAACCAATTAGGGGAAAAACACACACAAAAAAAAAAAGAAAAAAAAATGCTAACTCACAATATACTCAAGCCGTTAACTAGAAATTTAAACACTTATAGAACATATAGTAATGCTAGGGAGCCAACTGTTGGCTCCCTAACCGAGCCAACAGCCAATGGGACAGCTCCATGTGGGGCTGGCCCATATTAAAGTCATGTGGGACAACCTTACATGGAGCTGTATAATTGGCTGTTGGCTCCATAATGGAGCCAACAGTTGGCTCCTTAGTATTACTGATAGAACATATAAAGAGAACATCATATATTAAAAATTTATGCCAAAATCCCAACTTAAGCATAACAAATCAATTTTGGGAAATTTGACAATATATTAAATGCTTGGTTTTCGTTGAAACTTGTAACATTTTTTGTAAGTCGTGTATTTAGTATTTTAATCTGAAATTTTTATGTGACAGGCCTTATGTGCTGTAGTTTATGCCATTAAAATTTCAGGATTTAATTTCCCCTATAGGTCAGCTTATAAATTATAGGTGTTATTTGCTGCGATTTTGTTTTAATTATTTGAATCCCATGTTTATGTGCAAGGACTGAGATTTGGTGAAGTTTTTATGTTCAGGGATGTGTATCATGTGTTCAATTTTCAAAGTAAAACTCTTTTATTTTCTGTATGAATTTGAAAACATGTTTATATTGTAAAAGTTCCCAAAATTGATTTGCTATGCTTAAGTTGGGATTTTGGCATAAATTTTTAATATATGATATGCTCTTCATATGTTCTATAAGTGTTTTAAAATTTCTAGTTAACGGCTTGAGTAGATTGTGAGTTAGCATTTTTTTTTTTTTGTGTGTGTATTTTTCCCCTAATTGATTTTGAGTCGAGTCGTATGTCCATAACTCCACGAGAAATTCCCACGAGCCACTTAGTCGACGAGTTTCGACTAAGTTTGTGTGATCGTTGGATGTTTTTGTAATCGAGAGGTTAACTTGATTCATGTAGGTGTTTGGAGGCGTTGACCTCAATTCTTATTCGTTCGAGCTTCGTGTGTTGTTTTGTCGCTGCAATCAGGTGGGTACATTTGTGATGTATTCCATAATTATTGCACTCTTTATTCGTATAATGCTTCGTTTGAAAATTATTGTATGCGTGAGAAACCTAGTCTAGGTTTCCCGTACAATAGTGCCTTTGATGAATGCGAAAACAGTATGAGGTCACCTGCCCGTTGTATCCAGGAGGAGACGCCCCAAGCCGTTGTACCCAGAAGGGGAAAAACATCTCCACTGTCTCCTGGAAAGGATCCTACGAACCGTCGTACCTGGGGGTGGGAAGGTTTCCAGTTACTTCTATGTTGTTATATTTGGAAGGTTGTTGTATGTACATAGGAGGTTTGCGATAGAGCTGAGTACAGAGTTTAGACCTTGGATTTTATGCATACTGTGAAAATGTTTTAAAATGCTTTATACTGGATAACTGTGCAATAATGGTGAGCTTGTTGGTTATGCTCACCCTCATTGTTTGTTTTTTGTTGTTGTTTTCTCTCCTTCTTTAGGTTGAGATGAGCTGGAGGCGGTGGCGTAGAGACGAGCGAGATGGTGGTCATTTATTGGATGTGTCTTTCGCTTCCGCCTATTTTATTTATGATAAACTAATTGCTTTCATTCTGGCTTATTTATGCTTCCGCTTGAAACCATGGATTTATGTTAAGCTTTTTGAATGACGTTGAGACTTATGAATGTGCCAATTTATTTTTATAAGTGTTGGCTTATGCATGTGTAGCATTTAATTATTTGTTGTAATTATTTAAATGTTGTCGATAGTTAAGTAGCGCCCAACGAGTTTTAAATTTTGAATTGATTTAAAAAAATATATATACTAAGATTTTTCTAAATTTATTCGGTAAATTCTTTGAAATAAAATGGGGCGTTACAGTTTGGTATCAGAGCCAGTCTGCGTTTCTGTAGACTGTCTATTTTGATTGTGTACTTAATGACCATTTCGATCACTCGCTTCGTCTCGCCGCGCCAGCTCAAGGTATGAGTTTCATTGTTTGATTTATTGTCCATAACGTGATTATGGTTTGTTCTGTTATTGGGGATTAGGAATTTAACCTCCGTTTATACGGGCTTGAACTCCAGTAGTATGGAGCTAAGTGTTGTCCTTAGAAGTTCTTGGTTTTGAGTTTTCGATATGGTGGATATAACTATTAGGCGCGTGTTAGAACCCGGTTAATGAGAACCGAGAGTGGAGTCTAGGTGTCGGATTCATGTTGATGATCCAATCGCGTGTGCTTGTCAATTCGCGGAGATCGGTTTCATGGCTGATTTCCCTTGTTATAATTTGTTCATCATTATTCGTTCAATTCTCGTTGGTTTATTTCATGAATTCTTCGAGGATATTTTGAACTCTAGTGTTTCATGGCGAACTCTAGACCTCCCTGTGTTATTTATTGTACTAAATTCCTCGGCCATTTTTCAATGTAGAACTATGGCTCGTCGTAATGCTCGCAACCATCAGCCTTCCCCGACTCTGTCTCCGCCTCCATCTCCTCATCATCACCATGCCCCTCCGGCTATGGACTTTACCAGGCTCATAGTCCAGTTCCAGAACATGCATGCACCAACCTTCTCGGGGACTGAGAACCCCACAGTGCTGGAATGGATTAAGGAGTTGGACAAGATTTTCGCTGTGCTCCCTCTCCCGGAAAGACAACGTGTTTCTCTTGCCGCTTTCCAGATGAAGGCGGATGCTTCCGACTGGTGGATTGACCACTGGCTTGGAGGCAAGAGGCCGAGCTCAATGCCTTCACCTGGGAGCAGATGAAGGCGATGGTTCGTGGCAAGTTCCTTCCCCAGAGTTTTTGGGATCGGATGGAGCATGAGTTCTACCACTTGCAGCAGGGCGATGCTAGCGTGGACGAGTACATCCGCACGTTCACCAGAATATGTGTCTTTGCCAGAGACATAGTGAGTACCGACGAGAAAAAGGCTCGGAAGTTCCTGAAAGGGCTGAATCAGAGGATTCGTGAGCTAGTTGGGAGTCACGGTCCGATGTCCTTTGCCAACACGGTGAGTCGAGCTCAGGGAGTGGAGAGTTGTCTGATCCCATTAGTCCCGGTTCCCTCCTATTATCATGCTTCGCAGCCTGCTCAGACTGCACCGCTAGCCTATCCCCCGCCGTCTTATCAGCCGCCGCTCATTGCTCAGACGCCTTATCCGTACTCCATTCCGTATGCTACAGCACCCCATCCTCTAGCTCTGGCAAGAGGAAGAATGAGCATCCAAACCGCATGAAGGGCAAGCGCCCTAACCATGGTCCGCGCCAGCCTCAGCAGCAGCCTGCTGCACAGTTTGCCCAGCCCCTCCGCCAAATTCCTGCTGGAACCCTGCCGTGTAGAGCATGTGGGCTAGTCCACGAAGCTAATGCGTGTCGGGCTACCGACGTGACTTGCTACAACTGCCAGAAGAAGGGTCATTACTCCTGTGCCTGCCCAGAACCTCGGAGGCCAAACCACCAGCAGCAGTAGCAGCACATACAGCCCCCACCATACCAGCAGAGGACAGGAGGCCAGGCTCGTGTCTACACTACCGTCCACGACGAGGCAGCCAACCACATAGGTACCATGTCCCGAATTCTTTCAATATCCAATATGCCTTTTTTGCATTATTTGCCACTGGAGCAACCCATTCAGTTATCTCTTCCCGATGTCTTGAGGCCCTATCTGTTATAAATGTTGGCAAAGTCGATGCGTAGGTTAAATTGAGAATACCTTAGCTTCGAGATAGACGGCGGTCCATTTTCTTTCGTGATATGTTTTAACATTGAACCAAGGTGGCGTCCGTGAGAATCATCGCATACCTGATCTGGAGGAGCCTCGACACCTTTCTAGGGACGTTTTGTTATAGGAAAACCTTTTAAGGAGGGTACTCGAGCCTGATGTAAGCACATCGTGAAGTGCAGAGCCATCTTTTTTTTTTTAATTGAATTGGTCGTAAACCTTTGAAAACTCTCGTTCTTTTCCCCTTCAAAGTTTCGAGAGTGATCCTTTGTATTTCTTTGACTTTTTGCAATTCATTGAAAACTCTTGTTTCTGATTCGTTGGAGTCTCCAGTTCAAGATTTGCAACCTTGTGTTTTGATTAAGACGAGTACTTCCGTTTTTCGCTTGTCTTAAATCATTCTTTCGATTGTGATGATGCCATTCGGTCTGGGTACTATTCATACTCGGATCGGTTTGTCATGGTTTATCATTGATGACCTATGTTCGAGACGTGATCGAAAAGAATCAACCGAGGTGGCTTTGTGATGAGATGCGGAAGCGTGAAAATCTTAGCAGCGTGGAAATTTGAGCTCGTTTAGGACTGCCGACACGATTAGCTACCGGTGTAAGAGCTGACGTGACCACTGATACCGTTAGTCGGAAGATTCATACGAGTGGATCGTTTTCATGGTTCGGCAATGACCGCTGAGTTGGGATTATTCCTAGCTGAGGATGTTGATATTCGATTTCTTTAGAAAATTCCTCCGTATCTCTAATGTTCGTTGTTCTTCGTCGTCTCCACCCTAGTCGGATAGTACGAACCTTGAATTAAAGAAATTCTTTTATGTAGCTCGAACCGAGTGCCGACACTGACTGGGTGTAGCCACGCGAAGTGGTGGTCGGGCACGCGAGCCCGTGCTGAGAGACGTGAGACACTGCAGGGCCGATCGTTGACTCGCACGAGAGCTGCAGCCACCATCACCGAACGTAGGAAATCCCCAAGCCAGTGTGTACGGCCGAACCCTGATCTTGCAGCTGGTCTCCGAACAGATGTACGCACACGTCCCAGCGCCCCACTTATGCAACGCCAGTCTGTGTGACATCTCTCGGGTAACAGTGCATTTAACCCCGGACTGGCTATGTCCTTTTAGATCGTTAGTATGGGATTATCGAGCATCCCTGTTTGAGATACCGTTTCTGTGATAGGTATGTTGTGTGAAATTTCTTACCATGGGAAAGTACGCTTGTAGCGATGGCTAATGAGCGACGATCTCGGTGGTACCGTACGAGGTTTTGAGTACGGAAAGAGGTGTTGTGCGCCTCAGATTCTGGGAAGAGAGGAAGTATCAACCACACTTTTTGGTTCTTTTGGGATTCTCGACCGAGTCGGCGACTTAGCCTGACGGTTGACCCCATCACTGGAGTTTGCGAGAGTGCACGACCTATTCAGTGCCTCGAGGAGAGGGGACATATGCGTGGCTCTGGGCACGTGGCGAGCTTTGATGAGCTGCATGTGGGCAGAACCTTACCTTTGATGAGGTACCGGTGACCTACTGGATTGACGAATCCATCAGGGAGAGTCCGGGAGAGGTACTCGTCAAAGTTCGGCGGGGTAACCGTAGCTAGTGCGATGTGACTTGGTAGAGTGGGGAGATTCGGATGGAGTATCCGAGTTTAGTGATTTGAGCTTCTCTCTTGTGTCGGTTGTCCTGTTGGGATGACTTTCATTTATTTTCGGGGACGGAAATTGTTTAAGGAGGGTAGACTGTAATGCCCCGTTTAATTGTGGTTTATTCGAGGATTATTTATAATTATTATTATTATTATTATTATTATTATTATTATTATTATTATTATTATTATTATTATGGTATGTTAATATGATTTTCTTTAAATCTAATCTTTGATTTTTGTTTTTCATCATCCAGAGGCGAACTCATTTTTTTTTTTATTTCAAATGATAGATGTTCTCATTAAAACAAAAAAGGGCAAAGGCCCCTAATACAAGCGGAATACACAGAGAGACAGAATCATACACAAAGTACGGTCTAGAACACCAAAAACACACACTCACAATGCACCCACAAACACCATAAAAAAAACTCCAAATAGGAGAAAAACCCTACTCCCAACAAGAGAACAATCTACTTCCAATAGGAGAATTCACGACCACATCAACCAAAGCACAAAGAACACAACAATCTAAATCACAAATAACAGAACACCAACCACAAAACACTCAAAGCTACACATAAACACAACAACAAACCTAACCAAAAACAAAAACAAAAACAAAAACAAAAACAAAAAAAAAAAAAAAAAAAAAAACAAAAAAAAAAAACAACAAAAAAGACATAACCCTTTCTCATTAGCCATATCATGACCAGCGCAACGAACAAGTACCACATGGCACCCGACCAACTCCATCAGCCTAGTCCACAACTTGAGGAGGTGCTCCTGAAAACTGCTAAAAATGTCTGACCGAAACAGCGACCCAAGCACGAAACTACTCCGGGAAGTTGACCCGGCCCATAGCCGGAGGACCACCCACCTGACCCCCCACACCACCACTACCCTAGACTGACCAACACCACTAGTCCAGTGCCGCGTCACTGGCCTCCTCTCAATGCACATGCCATGGAAACAAAGGGGAAGGGGCACAAGATGGACACCTCAGCTCTAGACGCCTCGCCAAAGACGCCGCAAGCATCCCGAGCCACCCCCAGCCCCCGTCGCCACACCCTACCCAAAACCATCCCAAACCCCAAGGACGCCGATGGGCCGCAACCACCAATCGACACCATCTTTTAGGAGAAACCCGACGACGGGCAGTCGTTCACACCCCCCGGCCTAAACGAACGGAGAAAAACGCACGGACAGGGCCATGGTCGTGCAGCCTAGGTCCGACCGCCAGCTGAAGTCCGGTCAGCCGATGAGAAGGGCACTCGAGGAGCAAAGAAGAAAGACGAGGGAAGCGGCAGAAAAAAAGGGGATTTAGGAATTTAGGGAAGCGACGGTTTTTATTTAGTGAGGCCAACTCATATAAGCAATGTTGGTACAATAATCTAGAGATTCAACAATCGACAGTAAGTGACTGATGGGCTAGACTGTAATGTATTATCGACAACCAGCGGAGATTCTTTGGATGTGTGCAGACGGTAGCTTACCCGCAGCTGAGTGGCTAGAGTTAGCCCTAACAAAGAAAATCTTAGATTTTGGAGTTTCTCAAGCTGCAAGTGATTGCTTTGGGGCTCCAGTTTCAGTGGCAATAGTGGTTTTGCTAACCATTAGAACTTGTGAATGAAGTGATTATCTCAATCCGCGCTCGATCTTTCGAATGCCATGTCAAAAAATTCATGGCGGTTATGAGTTGATACCCGGATGTTAGTAAAGGTGGACGATAGAGAGAGGGTAAATTGCAAACTAAGAGATGTTTGGGTTAAATTGAGATTCTCTACAATTTATTTGTCGAACAGAGAGGGTAGATATGAACAACTCTTGCTACTTTGGCTATGGGCTCGCGGAGATGACCGGTGATGAGTGATCGAGAGTGTGATCGCGGTTCTTGTCTATTTGGTGTGAATAATCGCGCACTCAGGGCCTTCGACTAAACACGATAGGTGTGACTAACAGACACACTCAGGGCCTTCTCTTAGACACTGTGACTTCAAGACGCTCTAATGGCCTTCTCTCTGACACGATAGTATGATAAACACGCACTACGGCCTTGCTTATACACACGTAGAACACAACGTTCCCCTTTTTTATTCACTCATCAATTCTCCACACGCCATATCCAACCGTCCTCATCCTTACCTCGCCTTCGAGCCTCCATCTTCCAAACTCGTTTCTTCCTCACACAAGGCCCACAACAATGACTCGCCCTCTTAGCTTTTGCCTTCCGTCGTCTTCGATCTTGCTTAGCCTTGCGCTTCCTAGCCTTTATCTTCAACTTTAGACCACATCTTTTTGGCCAATCTCTCACACATGAAGGTCGATAAATCAAACTAGATGGCTCCTCCAGCATGTTTTCCAACCAAACATCGAGATCTTCAACCATCCCATTACTTGACTCACCGGGGTTAGTAACCACTTCCGTATCATTCCCCTCCTCTTCAAGACTTTCCTTGTCCTCAAGGATAATGAAATTCAGCGTATCTTCATCTTCATTGTTTTGAACGTTGGCCACTTCCTCTTCCCTTGCTTCCACGAGTTGACGTTGGCGCTCCTCCCAATCTCTTCGTTCGTGAAGCTCCTCCAAAAATTTTTGCTCCCATGCAGTTAACTCCCTCTCCAAACCTTCGAGATACTCAAGATCCTCCAAATCCAACTCATCTAATGGTTCGAACCTCATGTCTCTCATCATTTTTTTTAAGACTCTAAAATAAAATCAAACAAGACAACTAGGATGACACTTTTTTTTTGACTCGACAAACTCACGAAAAAAAATTCGAAGAAAAGAAAAATTCGAATAAAAATTCGAACCAAAACAAGAAAAATTTCGGCCCTCAGCAAAAGGAAACCGAAAAAAAGAAAAAGATAGATAGACAAAAACTTTGATCAGCACCTCTCTCAATGAAATCCTCTCAATGAAAGCACCAATGATGAGTGATCGAGAGTGTCATCGCTGTTCTTGTCTATTTGGTGTGAATAATCGCGCACTCAGGGCCTTCGACTAAACACGATAGGTGTGACTAACAGACGCACTCAGGGTCTTCTCTTAGACACTGTGACTTCAAGACGCTCTAATGGCCTTCTCTCTGATACGATAGTATGATAAACACGCACTACGGCCTTGCTTATACACACGTAGAACACAACGTTCCCCTTTTCTATTCACTCATCAATTCTCCACATGCCATATCCAACCGTCCTCCATCCTTACCTCGTCTTCGAGCCTCCATCTTCCAAACTCGTTTCTTCCTCGCACAAGGCCCACAACAATGACTCGCCCTCTTAGCTTTTGTCTTCCGTCGTCTTCGAGCTTGCTTAGCCTTGCGCTTCCTAGCCTTCATCTTCAACTTTGGACCACATCCTTTTGGCCAATCTCTCACACATGAAGGTCGATAAATCGGACTAGATGGCTCCTCCAGCATGTTTTCCAACCAAACATTGAGATCTTCAACCATCCCATCACTTGACTCACCGGGGTTAATAAGCACTTCCGTATCAACCGGCCCGAGCGTGGACTCCGTCCCTCTCTCCTCTATTAAGTTTATCTGCTCGGGCGCGGCGCTTCCCCTCAAATTGGGCGGCTGTGGTGGTTCTTCAAGGCAGCTCTCTGGTGGGGTAAGCGGAGCGACGGGTCCAGTCCGTCAGGCCTCCGGTTGGTTGGATTGATGCTGATGATGTCTTCTCCCCCTGATTTTCCTCGTCTCTTGGGGTTTGGGACGGGGTTGTCCGTCCGACTAGTGCTTTTCGGTGGTTTCGAGGGCTGGATTGTGGTGATTTTCGGCTCGTTTTGGGTGGATCTATGTTACCCTGACATCTTGGGGTGAAGGGAGTGGATAGGTCATCCTGAGCTTTGGCCTGCCTTGGAGTTGTCGTCGTCGTCCCTCATCTCGCGTGGTGTTTTGTGGGCAATGGCTGGCTATTGGGAGGGCTCGTTTAATTTTTTTTTGTGTCTATTATTCCGTGTTTTTGTTGTTTTAGGTGTTGTGGGTTTTGTTTTGTTTATATTTTTGTCTTATGGTGGTTTGTATGTTGTTTCTCCCGTTGAGAGTTGTGTTGAATCTTCCTTTGGGGGTTGTATATTTTCTTATTGAGAGCTGCATTTGTCTTTTACCCCGTTGGGATTTTTTTCCCGAGAGCGCATTGTGGTGTCTAGGCTGCCCTTTGGGTTATCCTCTCTTACTAGATTCAGCTAGGTGGCTGCTTGGCTATTTCTGACTATTGTTCTGTTTTTTTTTTCTTTCTATCAAACTACTATTGTTTCAAGATATCAGACTGTTCAACTCAGCTCTCATCCTTAAGCATACCTTTTGGTTAGCTGAGTTTTGAAGAGTAAATACTTCCCCAAGCATTCACTGTTTGAAGTTGAGAAACTAATGGTGCTTCTTGGCTTTGGAACTCCTGGGCTTCTTTTATTCTGAGAAACCATCAGAGCATCATTGTTAGAAATAGAGGCAACACTAAGCTTAATGACTACAACTGGGTTCCTGGGATTCAGGGTGGTAAACCCAAATCTTAGAGTGCACATTGAGGGGCATTTATTCTATGTGAAGGATCTGTTGGTTACAGGTGTTTTGAGGAAGCAGATGCGATGAAAATCTTACAGATAAAATCTCTAAATCCTAGAGCTGGTGACCAATGAAACTGCTCATTCCAGTCTAAGGGATCATTCTCTGTTAAAGCTACTTATACATTGTTGATGAAAGAAAAGGTATGTGGGAAGAACCAGGCTGAGACAAGTGTGTTGGCAGGGGGAAACAGAAGAGTAAGGCTCAGATACTGGTAGCTCCAAGTCATGGGCCAAATAAAACATTTCATGTGGAGGTGTTTTCTACCTATGAACTGAAACATAATTGGCAGGGGACTGAAGATTGAAAGCTTATGCCATGTTTGCGGAGAAGAAGAAGAGACTTACGAACATGCCTTATTCCTGTGTAAAAGAGCTCAAATCACATGGAAACTTTCTCCTGTCCAATGGAACAGAGTCATGGAAGAGCAAATGAACTTCAAGGAATGGTGGTGGTGGATTAGTTCTATGAAGAAGCAGGATATATATGAAGAATGCATCCAACTTTCTATTTATACTTTGGTGGCTCTGGCGTGCGAGGAATCTGTGGGTGTTTGAGAGGCAATGGCAGTATGAGGCTTGGATAGTAAGAGCAGCTATGCAGGACTGGCTTGATTTTTCTCTCAATAGAATGAAGCAGCAGTTGTAGAAGAGTGTCCACTAGGTCTCGTGTCATTGGTGTGCCTCTCTTTCTATATTTGTTATGTGTTGATTGTATTAGAGCTGGTTGTATTGTAACTGATGGTCTGAGGTAGTTGTGATGTTGGTTTGATGGCTAGTGTTTCGGTTAGGTTGTACGCAGTGTACTTGTCCTCTCAGTGCTTGCGAATTCGAGTTGTAACCGTGTACATTCCATTTATTTTGGCAATATATGAGTGATCATGTCGTTTGAAAAAAAAAATCTCTACTCGCTCAATTTAGCGTACATGTCCTCTTAGTGATTGCGAATTCGGGTTGTACCTGTGTACATTCCATTTATTTTGGCAATATATGAGTGATCATGTCGTTTGAAAAAAAAAA
>CACSLK010024742.1:10621732-10632571 GCA_902706635.1 Striga hermonthica
TTTTTTTTTTTTTTTTGGTTATTGATTACTTTTTTTAAGAAAAACTATATTATATATATGTTGTTTGAATTTTAATTTTTCAATATTAGTTGCACAAATTTAGTCTTAACTAAATTTTAGAGTCACTTCTAAAGTTAATTTCAAAATAAAATCTTTAGTATGAGAAAGTATTGATGAATGGGTTTTTTTAAAGCATATAAAAAAATATATAACTAAAATTTAGAATTTTTTTTTTTCGAAACGATATAGATATTATATAAAAGCGTACAAATGTGCAAAAGTACAGTCACTAACTGAATACAAATACTCAACGGCTAAATAGACTAGGAGCACAAGTCAGAAGATCGCCTAGAACCGACTCCAACAGAGTAATACTACAAAAAACACAACCTACGCTCCCAAGAGGAGAATGAGAAAAAAATGACCCCAACAGGGTAATGCTCACTCGCTACTCAGGCAACACAGAGGTCAACGACCCAAACCACAAACACAAAAATGAACAGACAAACTAAAAACACAACGTAAAACAAAATGACAAACTAAAATAATCTAAGCCTCTCCATCGGCAGAACATCTGCATAGAACATAAGACATGGGCCGACTTCAAGTAGAGAACCGAAACATAGGAACTACGCCCGCCACTGCCTAACGCCTAGCAAAGACGAGCACCCGTTCTCCAACTGTAAGAAGCCACATTCACCCACCAACCGGCTAACACCACTAGCCAAGTCCGACACCGTCCCGAATTCGACTAACACCACTAGCCAATTACGGCAATGACTAACCTCTCTCGGACTAGGGGCAGAGAAACAAGGGAGGAAGGGAACTGAATGGCGTCCAAGCCCCTGCACACCTACGCTGCCCGGACGAGCGACCCACTCTCCACCCAGCCCCAAGAACTGAACCCAACCCATCACCCTCACGATGTCGAGAAGCCAGCGACCGTAGTCGCAAAATATTCCCGGTCAGAGGAAAAGAACTGAAAATCAGAGGAATATGAAGGCCCGACGAGAAGAGTCGGCCCAACCCGAAGGAAAACAAAGGCGGCTCGAGCCACAACCAACCATTGGCACTGCACTTCACCAATCTCCACCACGTCGGGACGCCGTCGGGCATCACAAAGTCCGAGCGACCTATGAGAACCCATCTGCACACCTCGGTTAAGCAGAGAACGAAGAAAACCCACGACCAAAGCCCACCGGCGGCAATTGAAGGAGCTAGGGTTTGGCGATTTGGGGAGAAGACGATTTAGGGGAATAAGACAATTCATGGGATTTAAAATTTTCAGTATGATGAAGCATTGATGAATATTTTTTTTATGCATATAAAAATTTAAATATAACTAGGCAGTCATTCTAAAAAATTTAAAAAATAAAATAAAATCTCCAAAGATCTGAAACGAACCATACCGAACCAAATTGTTTCTAATAATTCTGAACACCGAACCGAACCGAAAAATAAAAATCTCCAAACTGAACCGTCCAAATTTTTTGTTACTGTTCCGGATATCAAATTTAGTGATTTCCGAATTTTGATATGATTCCAGAGATTTCTCAATTTCCTAACTTTACCGACCCATGTTCATCCCTATTGTCCACCATGCTGTGCATAACATGGAAAGACAATTATCCCCCAATTTTATTATTTTACAACAACTAGAATGCAAAATTATTACCACCAGCTGCTTCCACCCTCCAGGTCACCAACTACTTTTTGCTGTCAATAACTGCCACCCAATTTCTCAAGAATGAAACTATATTTTGCTGCTTATATTTTGATTCTAAAGTCATGCTATTTTGCAAGTTTATGATACATTTTTAGTGTACTTGCTAAACACTTCAAGTTAGAAAGTAGAGGTCCATTATAATAATAATTCACCTCTTCAAATGCAAAGAAACCATTGTTCTAACAAACAGTCCGGCCCAACTGGTTCGACTTCCACTGTGACCATGAACAGGTCACCTCACTATAACCAAGTCACAAGTACAAGTGGTAACCAATGTATCTTTCATTTTTCCAAAAAGACATTTGTAAAACAATTGTGAGCAACTTGTAACACGCTCTCAATTTAACTCGTATACTTTAGTATTTTTTTTTTTTTTTTTTTATCATTAACCACTTAAACACTGCAAGTTTACATTTGGCAGCCACAACTACAGTTGGCATTTCTTTGAAAAGTAATCACATCTTTCGTAGACCTCCAAACCTGTCTGGCCCAGTTGTTCTTCTTTGAAGCAAGCACAGCGCCGGCTTATTTTCCCGGTCAATGCTATTTCAGTAGGTCTCTGAACTAGCCTCGGGTATCCTTCGTCACACCACACCTGACACAGTTTTATTAGACCAAAGAGAACATTTTGAGACCACCCATCCCATGCACCTACACTTTAACTAAACATACGTCACACATTTTCATACCTCCGAACCTTCTTCCTGGCTCCATTTTGAGTTACAGCTGGCGACTTCCGCCTCTTCTTTCTTTTGTTTCTCAAGAAGCTGAGAACCCCTAGCCGCCTTTGCTTCTATGCCCTTCAAGTATTTCGTGGGCTTTCCTTCTTTGTCATAATAACGGCCAATCAACTTACCCACAAATCTGTCGAACAAGTTGAGGAAAACGGGAGGATTCATGTTTTGTCATTCAATGAATTACTAAAAGAATAATCAAAGCAATATCTACTTTAATGACTAAATGATTGTAAATCAAGAGAATAGAGTCTTTGCCTAGAATATTTCATTTGTCAATCTTAACGAAAACCACAATAACTAAATGATTGTAATAAAAGAGAATAGTGAGACTTTTTGCCTAGGTTACTTCATTTGGCAATCTTAATGATCTGCATGAAGTCGTGAACAAATTTAGGGAGGGAGGAAAACAAGGCATTGCATACGTATATGTCTTGAAGTAAAATTCTCGCCAGTCCACGATGCTTTTCACCTGTGAACATGTAAAATACATAGATGAAAATTACGAACTACAAGAAGTGAAAAACAAATTACAAAAAGAAGACACGTCAGGAAAAATGATGTAAAATAATGATCAACAAGTCATGGTGTGAGGGATATGAGACTATATATGATACTATTTTTAACTGTGTAACAAGTTATTTTTAATATTATAAGTGTTATCATTTACACATCTATCAAATATGCAACAAATCTTGCAAAAATAGTAAGTTTTTAGCAGTGGTTCCTTCATCTATTATGGAAAGTTGGTTTTGCACATGACACGTAGGCGTGCTTTTATATTTTTAATATATAATTATTAATTAATTTAAAAAAAACCTGTAAACAAAACCACAAAGAATAAGTAAACAATATATATTTGCAAATTTTTTAAGATGATGTAGAGATTCTTTGATGAAAGTTTGTTAAGTACTTCCTATTTTTAGTTACTTGACAAACGTTCAAATTCATGATTTCCTACAAAAAGAGATTCCACGATTGAATATCGTGAAAAAAAACAAATGCAATGTCATTTATTAAAAGAAAAGATCAAACATAACAATCAAACAGCCCTTTATAAACAATGTCTATGAAAAAACATTCAAAAAGGTAAGACACATGTTTGCATATACAAAATTAACATTGAAGGTAGGACACATGTTCGACAGACCACCAACAACAAAATTCCCAAATTAGCGTGTTGATTGGTTTGGTATGTTCATTTATTTTAAATTCATAAAAAAAAAGTTAATAATAATAATAATAATTGTTATTAAGTACTACCTTTCTTTTAATTAGGAATATGATTTCTGTTTCAATTAAAACCATAATTTTTCGTTTAATTAGGACTATAAGACGATTAAAATTCCATGTAGGACCGTTACTTTTTTCAAAAAGTAGTATCCTCACAGTTCTTATACGAAGGGCTGGTTTTTATTTGAAGCATTATATATACATATATACTATAGGGTATAGTTCTAATGACGTATGAATACCAATTTGTATGACTTACAAGTTATTTTTTTATGATATTCATTTATTTATTCCTCATGCATTTGCATGGGCAACAATACTAGTTTATATGCGCGCGCGTGCACTCACACGCACACACGAGAGGATATGAGGCTCAATCCAATAGAACCCTTTCTTATAATGGGATACGAGATTCAATTATAGCCATTAATTTGTGTAAACAATGGCTCATATTAATCAACTGAAATTAACATTAATAGATAATAAAATTATTATTATTATTATTAAATTAATTATATAAAAAAGGAATTGATTGACCGAGCGGTCATTGACTGGCCAATTGCCAATCCGGTCTAACATATTTATTTATTATTATTAATTTAACATAATGTTTTTTATTTTTTATTGCATAAGTAATGAAACACATAATACATATTTAGTTCATTCATTATGCATGTTTTCGTAATACATATTGCATATTTTGTTCATATAAAAGTAAGGCTCCAGGTTTGACTGCACATTTAGTTCATACATAGTGCACATTTAACTCATGAACAGACATTCTCTATGAATTTAAATGCATATTTCTCTCACGAAAAAATTATAAAGATTGTTTGTTTGCGTAAAATTTTTTTATTTTTATTTTTTTGTAAATTGCATATTTTGAGTGTAGCAATCTTCCTATGAACATATTGTTTACAAAAATTCAAGTTGATAAGAACTAAATATGCATTTAATATGCAGTTTAAATTGCACTCAAAATATGCAGTTCATATGATTCAAATGAACTAAATATGAATTTTTTATGAACGAAATGTGCAACAATAATAAAACTAATTATGCATTGTTTATGAAATAAATATGCACTTCTTATGAACATGTTTAAAAAAAATGTTGATCAAAGCATAACAATCTTTTTCAAAAGCACCATATTGAACATCAAATATTATACGAGAATCTGATAGTTTAATGTATCAAAGATTTTTTTAAGTTGGAAAATACCAAATTATGGGATTTTAATGGTCTTTCCAATCAAAATTGTAAAATCGTATTTTTTTATATTTTTATCTATTAACCGAAAATAAATCATAGCCATCTAATTTGTTATTATATAGGAGTAGGATTGTTTCTCATTTTCGACACTGCGGATATTTTTTATTGTAACCTAACTATATATATATATTATATATAATAGAGAGAGAGAGAGAGAGAGAGAGAGAGAGGGAGAAGGGAGTTGCACTATGTTTATGTTATGATGCCAAATGTTGTAATCGCGGTTGAAAAGCAAGTTCACAACAAAGATGCTTAATAATTAATAGTTTAATACAGTGTGATTTATTACCATTGCTAAAGAAAGTCTGAAAATGTTAGTTATAGGCTCAAGGTACATTCTGAAGTGACATGAACGTTAGAAACTGAGATAAAAGCTATAATTAATCGAACATACACATGATGTCATGGAAATCAACTACCAGTAAATGAAGAAATAATGACAAGAGGATGAAGATAATAACCTCAGATTTTGACAGGCCATGTAGGTTATCTGTAAGTCCCTCTCCTGCATAGAAATCAAACTGAAATTTAGTACGAGTAAATATTCCCCACATGTCGTCCTATAAAAATTGTTTAAGGTATCTTCATCAAGATCTGAAATGTCCAAAACCTCAACAAAAACTTGTATATGTAATCCCCTTCTATCTCTATAGGCATTCCATCAGCTAAGAATTTCCATCAGTGATCAAACAAGAGTCAAAAACTAAGGGTTAAAATATGTAAACAGCCAATACAACTTATATAATATCAACACAATCATGACCCAAGAATTTCCTACCGGTTAATATGAGAAAACTTACACGTAAGTTAAAGACTTTTGAGTAAGAAGTTGATCCAAAAATGATTACCGCACGAGTCATAATTAACAAATTGACTGAATGCTTGCATGCCGTACCATATGGGTAAACAAAGGATTAAGAAATTTCACTCCTTAACTCATGAAAATAAATTTCAGGGAAAGAGGGAGGGGGGTGAAAAGAAAAAGGAAAGGGGTAAAATAAATTACAATTGCGTTTGGACAGGTCATCACTTCTCGTCTTTTCCTCTGTGCATGTCCACAAACAAGCACTAACCTCACATCCATTTTCTTGTCCGATATCTAACTACTTGCTCATTTGTCTTGATAGTCATTCCGTAACGAGAGGCCTACCAACAGGCACCCTCGGGCATTGGGTGGCTGGAATTTTTTCAATAGCTTCACAAATTAAAATAAGATTGCAAAATCCTAAAATTAAAATAAGTAATTTGCTGTAGGGGCTGGGGCAGTTGGCCTTCTATGAATTTTGACAGTTCCTCAACTCAAGATCGACTAGGCCAAGACATTCTTTTACTTTTATGTGAACTAAACTAAATTTTTTGTGTTCTGTAGGATTTCATTTTCTTTCATCTAAAATAGAACTCATAATGGAAAACAAACTATATGTGTTCCATTATACTCTTTTCCTCTTGTTCTCATGAACCCGGTAACATTCATTTGGACATGAAAAGGCATAAGTTAGTCAGAGAAGTTGAAGATATTTCTGAAATTGAAATACATTGTATTGTAATCCATGTTACTGAAATGACAAAATTTAATTCAAATGTACCTTATATTTTGATCAATAAGTTACATTTCATAAGATTGGGTAATTGATTATTCCTTAACTTTTTTATAAATCTGGAGGTCCATTTTTCTTGAAGCCAACCCTTTAAGATGCATGATGGCTTATAGAAAAATAAATTTTACATTACTAAGTTAAACATCCCTAATACGGAAATTATACGTTCCTGTACAAGTCATATTTGATTAGGAATAAGAACATGATGTAAGTTGTACTGCCGTCGTTATTACATCTAAATACATGACTGAGCTATACAAGAGATGGATGCACAAAAGTAAGGCAAGTATACCTGTAAAATTTCCAGAGACAAATGCACGGGAAGCATCCCTATGAAAATCAACCACCAAGATCAATGACAGTTATAATATTTCGTCAACTAAGTTTGACAACATAATTAAATGCATCATAATTAAACCTTAACAGGAGCAACATTCACTATGTGAAATTCTTTAAATACTCAGGGAAATCAAATGCTGGTGACTGATAGTCATCCTACAATTATAAAGTCATGATAACATCAAAAGCAAATGCACATGCACTAACAAGTAACAACACAAACACAAATATACTTGCATTATAAAATATATTTGCAGGATTTGGTTTCAAATAAGAACTACCTTAAAAGTTAAAATATGAACATGGTTCAAATAAGAACTACCTTAAAATATGAACATCAGATCAAATCCCAGCCGTTCAAATAAATTTAGAACTAATTAATTAATTAACTAATGCAAACAAGTACATTAATACATATATCCTTCTGTTCAGATCTAATTAATATATATATATATATATATATATATATATATATATATATATATATGTATGTATAATGCAGATTTACACATATCCTTCTATTAGATCTAATTGATTAATTAATTAATATACCAAAATGTAGAATTATACATATCCTTCAATATTGATTAAAAAGATTTATAATTGTGCATTCATGCATTTCTAAATGTGCATTATAATTGTTGGTGATCAGGTGACCAATAAAAAAAAAATCAAATAAAAAAATGAAACTTAAATGTCACACTATTGTCATTCTAAGTGTGCATTGATATACTTCCAAATATGCATCAACGGATTTCTAAATATGCAATGGTTTTTCGATTCGTGACACAGTTTTTCAAATTAATTTTAACCTAAACTCTTTATATAACTTTAACATAGTAAAACATTCCTTAGGCTGCAAGGAATAATATGGCGTAATTTGTTCTAAATATTTGCGTATTTTGACAAATATATTCATATTAATAAGATCGGAAACTGGATAGAGGATGAAGAAAAAGAAAAAGAAAAAGAAACATTTAAATTCGGAATCACTATATTACTATTCATTTAGAAGTTAATGGTTGCATAATCAAATAGAAAAGATGCATAATTGATGCATAATTAAATATTAAAGAAGCATACTTAGAATGATGAAAACATATTCATTTTTATAAATGGATGGTTGTGATTGATCGTTATTCTTAAGAACGGTTCTCATCAGGACCACTTCATATATCCATATGTGCATATATAATTGAAAAATTAGTTGTTGATGGGAGAATGCACCCAAACATGCACAGTCAAGCAGGCCTTACGGACTAGAATTTGGTTGATCCTACTTCTGAAAAAATTGGTTGAAACAAATGTTTCGGTGGACACGTTTATGTACATCTAAAAAATCCAAAAACTAGGTTGTGTACAGACACTCAAAATTGTTGAATATAGATCTAAGTGTGGTTTCACATGCGCATACACATACACCTAGGTTCGATACTCCTGACCAATAGTGATGCATATTCATCTTTCAGTCCAATAGTGATCCATATTCATCTTTCAATCCATGAACACAATAGTTTTCATTGTTCTTGAATACAAATCTACGTGTAGTTTCACATTACAATACACACACTTAGTTTCTGCTCGTGCAAATGGGTTTGAGATGCTTCATAGTTCATACACAAATAAAATGTTCTGCACGTTCAAATTATATGGTGCACCTTGCATCGTTTATGTAATATAATTGATTTATATTTGTTGATTCTGTAATATATACTTGCAAAGAACCATATTTATTGTTATCATGTACATACACAGTAGTTTTAATTGATAAGATTCATCTTTTATTTAATGAACAGATATATTAATGTATATATCATTTATAAATGAATACAGTATTTTTGATTTATTTACATATTGACATCTATATGTCAGGAGGGAAATCCTAAGGTCCCGTTACGGAACCATTCCAGTCGGGATTTGTAATCGTCAGAAATAGTTGATCTAACGGTTACACACACCCCGTCGGAATGGTTCCATAACGGGACCGTAGCATCTTCCAATCTTACTATATGTTTCATTTGTCTATAACTAAGGCAACCCACCCAGAAGTGATACAATCAAATGGGCAAGAAATGACTCCCATCTACAGTGGCAAATTTCTCTCTAGAGGTAAATCAATCACCAACATTGTTATGCAAGAAAAGTACCTCCCGGAAAAATGGTTGTAGCCGCCTCCGGCACCATAGTGACTTTCGCCTTTACTTACATCAAAGACGGACCTGAGTTTGTAGACGAACAAAACAACAAGATTACAAAGATTCAGATCAATCTGAAAAAAAAAAACACATTTGCCTAAAACATAAGCATTCACCCAAAATTAGCAAAAAGATGTATACCCCAAAATTCCAAGAAGAATAGGTAAAGCAGAATCAGTTCCATTGTAAAGAGCCAACTCCTCCACAGTGAACAGTCTCTGTAATGAAAAAAAAAAAAAAAAAAATTGGGGGTATTGCTCAATACTATATCATTTGCCTTTGTAATAATAATACAGAAAATATAAAAGATATAAATGAGAAATCATACAGACGGAGGTGGATTGGTGAGAGATTGGAGAGGAAAGATTCTGAAGAGGAAGAAAGAAAAAAGAGCTACGCAAATTGGGATCCCTACAAAAGGGGACCAATGCATCTTAGTTTATGGAGAGATGATCTCTGAGTGTTGCCCGTGTGCAGGCGACTGAAAATGAAATGAAAAAAAATGAAAGAGGAGGATTTGACATAGAAAAACACAATAATAATAATAATAATAATAATAATAATAATAATAATAATAATAATAATAATAATAATAACAATAACTAGGAATCTCTCGGTTGTGCGATGCATTGCACAACCGGCTGAAGTATTTATGTTTGAAGGTGTCAGTCTCATACTTTAAAAAATTATATCCAAAATTGCATAAAATAAATTGAAAAAAAAATTTACACTCACAAACACACCTAAAAACATTGGTAAAATAAATAAATTATACGTCAAAAATTTGAATCCATAATATCTATATAGAACTGTTAAAAACGACTTTTAGTTTTTAAAATCAAATATAATTGAACATATATTATTTATGTGATGACCAATTTGTCGTGAAATATGTCATGCTTATTAGATGGTTCAAAAATTATTTGTTTGGCTTGTAAAATTAGTTTGACCGCAAGAGGCCACCAATTATCTCAATTTTCAGCGTGCATAGGCGCCTGGCCTATTTTGTAATGTATTTTTTTTTTCATGAGATATCTGCCAAATTATGTTAAAATTTGGTAATATCTCATCATTATGAAACAATAACTTACAACAATTTTCTCTTCAAGATGCGTTTTGCAAATGAAATTAAGATGTGTGTTCTTTTAACAATAAACAAAACTATTATATTTTAAATGGTGTAGGTGAGAAAATGTGTCACCAAAATTTTTTTTCAGCCTTTTTTAGTGGTGGATCCACGCCTGCAGATATGGTCTAAAAAAAATTTGCATTAACTTAAACTTTTTTCAATTCAAACAGGTATGCTCGTTTTTTGTGAAAATTCTGTATCAATCACACCATACATTTTTGCATAATCATAAAGCAAAAAATAAAAATTCTAAGAACTCTACTCTACGATGCAACTCACTTCAAAGTTGTAAGATAAATTTGCTCTAATTTACGTTACAATTTCGTACGATAATGTAACGCTATGTAGTACTTAACTGTTCAGTGCACTTCAGTTTTTTTCTCAAATTTTATTTTCGTTCAAAATAATTATCATTTTTATTTATTATTTTGACAATGTACACTAATAATTGTGTTTATTTTGTTAAATAAATTAAATTTTTGAATTCATAGTGTTGCTTAAAATTTATTATATAATTTTATTATATTTCATGTATAACAAATTTAGTGGAAAAAAATCATTTGAAAATGAAATTTAGAGTAAATAAACTATAATCCGAATCGGGTTTAGTTTT
>CACSLK010024742.1:10658338-10673884 GCA_902706635.1 Striga hermonthica
AAATGAACACTTGCGTGAATTTCCGATGGGTGATTGAGCGTTTGATCACGGCCTTTAGGATACCAACGAGCTTCGACATTTTCTCTTCCGCAAGCTTGACAAATACAATTTTGATCCAGAGATCAAGGGGATGCACATCGAGGCCGATGAAGACAAGAGGGAATTTTGTGAATGGATGCTTCGACGTGCCGATGAGATGGTAAAAAATCCAGCTCTACCTCCCCTCACCGAAGAACGTGAATCTCTCCTCTGCAGGGCTTATGTGAATATGATCTTAGAGGGTCAGAAGGAGAAGAGGGAACAGTTGGCGGATATTTATATTGAAACTCTCGCCTGATGTGGTTGTCGAACAGAAATTTGAAGATATGACGCCGGAGCAGATCCGCAGGACTGTCGAAGCATATGCCGAGGAGAAGGCCAAGCAGATTGGCAAAGAAATGGGAGAAACCGAGGTCGTACCCGCAGGAGAGGAGGTGCTCACCGATGCTAGGGATCCTCGCCACGAACTGGTTTCTGTATCTGATGCGGCCATTGATGCGGCGGCAAGAGCTAAGGAAGTCGCTGTGCTGGAGCGACTTCAGGGACAAATGTTGTCGACTCCGGTTGGCCAGGATGTCGGAGAAAGCAGCGGTGTCGGTCAAAATAATGAAGGAAAAGAGGATGCCGCTTGAAGTTTTTATCTTTATGTCTTTAAGTGCTTTTATATTTTGTTTGTAATCGGGGTGTCATGGTGATGATGCCCTTACTAGGATAATCATATAATGTGATGTGAACTTTTCAAGGCAATGAACAACCGTATTTTGAGTTATCATCAGTTGCCCGTTTTTCTGTTTGATTTTGCAAGTTTTAGATCAAGTGTAATGAACTCGGGAGATATATGAGGTAGATATCTCAACTCGGCTTTAACTGGTAAAAATATTTTAAAACAATTTCGAATGTGAAACCGAGCTGTGAGCTTTTTTATGAAAGCGATTTTCGAGTTCCACGTTGATCTTTCAATAAATTCGGCGACAGTGTAAGCTAATGCGCAAACTCGTTAGGAATTTGCAACACTTAACACAGTTTGTGCCGTGCATGAGTTAAATGGGGTTAACCGAACTTTGTTAGAGCTCGATTATGAAGTGGCCCCAACCGAGTTGTTTGATGTCTATTCAGTTATTAGCGGGACCCGTCAAATCATGTTTGCTGAAGTGACGTGGATGAGCTTTAGCCCAACCAAACCATACGTGGGATTTGAATGTATTACGAGGCGTCAGCTAGACCGAGTGTCATAATGTTTACATTGGTAGAAAATATTGATAAAACTGAGTGTCAAAATGTTTACATCGGTACCGAGCTATTGCTCGGATTTATAAGTGAAAGTCTTTGAACCTTCATTGCATCAAAAGAATAACTTTGTTCCCTCAAAGAAGCAAAAGAAGGGTTTCTCAAAAGAAAAGTTGGTTGTATGGCTTCGGGTGGGTTCACTGGTAGAACTTTTTCAGGAATACGACATTCTACGGGTATTGATGTGGAGTTTCGTTAGTATACGCAATCCGGTAGGCTCCGTGGGGTAAAACTTTAATGATTTGAAAAGGTCCTTCCCACTTCGGTTTAAGTGGACTGGGGTCAGGCCCCATAATTCGTTTGAGGACTAGATCTCCAACTCGGAACGAGCGAGGCTTGAATTTAGAGTTGATATACCTCTCGCTCCTCTGTTTATAAGCAGCATTTTTGAGTTCGGCACGAGTACGATGTTCTTCGAGTAGATCTACGTTCGCTCTCATATTGTCCGAGTTGGATTCTTCGGTATGATGTTGAATTTGGTAAGTCGGTTCACCGAGTTCGACTGGCACAATGGTCTCTGAACCGTATGTTAGCGAGAATTGAGTTTCGCCTGTGGAAGTCCTCGTGGTTGTACGATATGCCCATAGGACGTGCGGAAACTCCTCTAGCCAGGCCCCTTTTGCAGCATCAAGGCGGACTTTAAGACCGTTTTTAATGAGCTTGTTAACAACTTCGACCTGACCGTTTGATTGTGGGTGATAAGGCGAAGAGAAAAAAGTGTTTGATGACGTATTCTTCGCAAAGAGTTTCAAGCCGCTTGCTTCGAATTGTCGATCGTTGTCGGTGACGATAGAGTTCGGTACTCCGAAGCGGCAGATGATTGACTTTCATATGAAATCGACGACTTTCTGTTCGGTTATTGTAGCCAGTGGTTCTGCTTCAGCCCATTTAGTAAAGTAATCAACTGCAACAATGGCAAACCGAACACCTCCTTTTCCGGTCGGTAGGGGACCGATGAGGTCAATCCCCCATTTAGCTAAAGGCCACGGATTGTAGACTGACTTGAGCACTTCAGGGAATTGATAAATGTTAGGTGCGAAAAGTTGGCACTTTGGGCATTTGCGGACCCATGCAGTGGCATCTGTTTTTCATGTCGACCAGTAATATCCTTGTCGCAAGATCTTGTATGACGAGGCTTGCGCGCCGCGGTGACTTCCACAAATTCCTTCGTGCACTTCTTCAAGAACATAGTGGGATTTGGATTCGGTCAGACATTTTAGAAGCGGGACCGAATATCCTCTTTTGAACAAGGTTTTGTTGTCCAAAGTATACCGAACAGCTCGAATCCGAAGTGCCCGAGCTTCTTTGGGGTTCTGGGGTAAGGCCCTAGTTTCCAAGTACTGGATGATCGGTTTCATCCACGTCGGAGATTTTTTAGGTGTGGTCGGTTCGACGGTCAAGACTTCCGGAGGATGAGTCGATGGTTGTTCTTGTTGACCAACTTGGACATACTCCACACTTTCCATCCCGGTGCTCGAAGCTAGTCGGGACAGATCATCCGCCTGTACGTTAATAGTCCGGGGGATATGTTCGACTTCGACAGAGAATTTTGACAACTTTTGTTTTGTCAAGGACGAGTACGGTGTCAACCGAGGTTCCTTGACTTCGTATGAACCATTGATTTGGTTTACCAAGAGCTGCGAATCGGAGAAAACTTTGAGGTACTTGACGTTCATTGACTCGGCTAAACTCAATCCGGATAATAAAGCCTCATATTTGGCCTCGTTGTTGGTAGCGGGAAAAAGAAACTTAACTGAATGGCAGAATAATTGATTTTCAGTAATGGCCAAGACTATTCCCGCACCCGCTCGGTTTACCGTGGAGGACCCATCGATGTAGAGGACCCATGGGTGGTCGTTGCTGTGCACCTCCACAGCCGGTGTGAATTCGGCGATGAAGTCAGATAAAACTTGGGCCTTGGTTGCAGTTCTCGGTTGATAGTGGATGTCGAACTATGCGAGTTCCACGGCCCATTTAATCATTCGCCCCAAAGTTTCGGGTCAGTGCAAGATTTGTCGTAATGGATACGAAGTGCGAACAGTTATGGAGTGCTCTTGAAAATAAGGACGTAGTTTTCGAGCAGCAGTAACAAGTGCGAACGCTAGCTTCTCCATAGGAGGATAACGAAGGTCGGCATCATGTAGGGCCTTACTGATATAATAAATGGATGATTGTTGTACCCCTTCTTCGCGTATTAAGACGGCACTGATTGCTATATCACTGACTCCGAGGTACAAGAACAACATTTCCTCTGGACTTGGTTTCTATAACTTCGGAGGAGACGTGAGGGTTTTTTTGATGCTAATGAGAGCTTTCTGGCATTCTTCGGTGCATTCAAAGCGTTTTCCTTTCTTGATGGCCTTGAAAAAAGGTTTGCAACGATCTGTAGACTTGGAGATGAACCGATTTAATGCGGCAAGTTGACCGGTTAAAGCCAGAACACCCTTCACCGAGGTCGGAGGAGTTAAATCTTGAATGGCTTTGATCTTGGCTGGATTAACCTCAATTCCTCGTTGACTAACCATATAACCGAGGAACTTTCCGGATTCGACTCCGAAGGTGCACTTTTTTTTTGGGATTTAAGACCATGGAATATGACCGAAGAATGTTGAACATGTCTTGAAGATGTATCACGTGGTCGGAGGCGTGGACCGACTTGACGAGCATGTCTTCTACATATACTTCCATGGTATGACCGATTAAATTTGCAAACATTTTATTGACCAGACGCTGGTATGTGGCCCCAACATTCTTTAATCCGAAAAGGCATCATGGTATAACAATACAGACCTCGGGCAGAATAGAATGAAGTGTGTTCTGAGTCTTCGGGATCCATGGGGATTTGATTGTAACTGGAGTAAGCATCCATGAAACTCATTAACTCGTGACCCGAGATGGCATCGTCCATGTAGTCAATGTAAGGAAGTGGATAGCTGTCTTTCGGGCATGCTTTATTCAAATCTGAAAAGTTTATGCATAATCGCCATAAGTCATTGCTTTTCTTCATGAGGACGGGATTTGATACCCAGGTCGGATATCTGGCTTCTTTGATGAACTTGTTGTCCACAAGCTTTTGACTTCCTCTTCCAGAGCTTTTTGACAGTCTGGCCCTAACTTCCTACGTTTCTGGACGACCGATTGAACAGTTCGGTCGAGATTTAGCTTGTGGCTAGCAACACTGGGGTCAATTCCCTTCATATCTTCGTGTTTCCATGCAAAGACATCAGAATTATTCTTGAGAAATGACACAAGTTTAGATCGAAGGGGTTCTTGGAGGTGACTCCCAATGCGCAACGACTTCTGACATGTCGGTTCGTCGATATAGATAAACTCTACTTCTTCTCCGGGTTCGGCTCGATCACTTCGGCTTTTTTCCTTGAATTGAGTTCTTGGGTCCAATTCATCTTCTTCTTGGATTGGTTCTTTCTCGGGCCATCTACTTCGGTCCTCAGTTAAAGGATCCGAGGTGATGGGGACGTCGGTTTTAGGATTTGGTTCCTCAGAAATCATATTGTCTGAGGTGGTTGATGGTTGGGAATTTCCTTCGTCGACCGAAGTGGCGGAATGGACTCCGGTGGATGGTATGAAGGTAATGAGCTCTCGAGCTTCTCTTTGATCCCCATAATGCGTTCCTTCTCCGCGAGTAGTCAGAAATTTGAGTGCGTAATGGAAACTAGAAACAGCAGCTCAGAGCTTATATAAGGCAGTTCTTCCAATGATAGCGTTATATTAGTTGTTGATGTTGAGAACTTTAAAGGTTTCCATGACGATTTTTGTGATGTGTTTCGACGTTCCGAATCTGACGGGTAAAGTGATCTCGCCAATAGGTCGTGAAATACTTCCATTGAACCCCTGTATTTGGTTGTTGCATGGTCGAATGTCCGCTGGGTCAAGACCCATTTTATCAAAGGCTTTCAGCATCAAAATACTTGAGTAGGCCCCGGTGTCAACCATAACACGGTGAACCGGAATCCCACATATCGGAACGGTAATAACGAGGGCATCAGAGTGTGGATGCGCAAAGTGATTCGCATCTTTCATGTTGAAAGTAATGGGGCAATTTCGGGCATTGAAGACATCTCGAAAATCAGTGGTAAAAATCTGCTTACCCGAATCGTAGGCTTGCCGTGCATAGGCTTTGATTTGACGATGGGATGACACGACTCTCGAATTATTGGTATTTATTCGGTGGACAGTGATCTGCATAGGGCTTGGCTATCGATTCCTTTTGGGTCTTCGTGAGCTTTCAGTTGAATCGGTGTTAAGCACGTCCGACGTGAGCATAAACACCTTTTTTCTCCTTGTCGGATTCGCTTTGGCATGGTTCCTCGGTCTTCATCCTCATCATAATCATAGGGCTCGATTTGATGTCCTGGCCTCCGTTTCTTAGTATCAGAGTTTCGATAGAACTTCCTGAGTTGTGGATGGCCGATTAAGCGTAGCAAGGCGGCTAACAGGCTTAGGCACTCATCGGTATTGTGGCCTGGTGATTTATGATAGTTGCAGTATCGGGATTTATCTAACTTGTCCTCAGGCATCCGGAGTGGTTTGGGTTCGGTTAGAATACCCTTTCCTTTGATCTCTTCGTAGATGGTGGTGGCCCCAGCTAAATAATGGTTTGATAACCTGATTTTATGTCATTAGCGTATTGTTTCCGGGCTGCCCTGACTTCAGGATCGTTGGCATATCCCCGGGGGTAACCTCGAAATTGAGATTTTTTCTTTTTTTCGAAGGATTTGTTTTTCTTCCTATCATCGGTTCCCGACTTAGATGACTTCGGATTGAAATTAAAATCGGGGACCGACATCGCTTCCTCAGCAACAATATGTTGCTGAGCTCGAGCAAGGAATTATTGAAAGGTATTAGGCTTATTCTGGCACAATGTCCAACGAAAAATGGAATTCAGTTTTAACCCCGCGATTGCCATAACGAGCAGGGTTTCTGGATGACATGGCTCCATGTTTTGAACTCGGTCATTAAATCGAGCAATATAATCCTTCACACTTTCGTCATCCTTTTGAGTTACATTAGCGAGAGACTCTTCTGGAACTAAACAAACTTGGGCCCCTATAAAGTGAGATCGAAAAGCCGACCTCAATTGTTTCCATTTCTATATAGAGTGAGGGGGTAAGGAGTGGTACCATTTCTTAGCCCAGGGCCCCAGAGTGAGGGAAAGCATACGACACCGAAGTGCGTCCGAGGCCCCATGGAGATCCATCCATGACGTATAATGACTGAGGTGGGAGTCAGGATTCGACGTCCCATCGTACAATCCGATTTGGGGGACTTTGACCTTTCCCAGTACGTGCTCCGAGGTGAGCTCGGGTGTTAAAGGGGAGTCGACTTCTAATTATACTTGTGCCGAGGTAGAGGCTCGTCGAGGAGGATCTTCCTGCACTCTCTGCCGACTCTCCAACTCGGCAATTCTTCGTCGTAACGCCTCTAATTCAGAGGCTTCTTGTCGAGCCGACTGATTTTTTTCTATTTGTTGACGAAGATCCGTTCGTGCCGGATTGGAATGAGCTCGAGGTTGCGCGGGTGGTGGGGAGCGCCATGGTTGCCCTGACTGACTTTCAGCAGTTTCTTCGTGTGGAATCACCGGGGGAGTGCGTGCTGCCTCAGCATGAAGCGCTGCTCGTTCTTGGTGCGGCTGCAACGTTCGACTACGAGGCTAAGACGTGGCGTGAGAAGTGGTTCCACTGTCATCTCGTCGTGTAGATGGAATTCGCGGGTTTGCAAGGGTTGTAGGGATGATAGATTATCTCGGCGCCATCGTTGACATCCCCGGGATAGTTCTAGCCATCAAAGCGGCAAACCCGCGTGCAAAATCCAGATTCTGAAATAGAGTGGTATAGTCAGGCATGTTGGGTACCGTCGCTGGATGCCTGGCAGATTGTGCGGCGCTACGACTATGGCCGTCTCGCGATGTGTGTCCGCGATGATCTGAGTGCGACATGCTTACGGCGATAATGTAGCTGGTAGCTGACAGACAAAGGACTGAAGGTTAACCTCAAATAGCTTATGAGGCCCTCCTATCTAGCGCCAAACTGTTTTTATGTGATTGTTAACAACAGATTTGTGTGTGATTAGTTGAATATTTTAAGTAGTTTAAACGTAAAACATGCATTCAAGAACACTAGCAATGGCCCCAGTCCGAGGTGAACCAAGGTGAAAGGTGGTGCGATTTTTGTATATATGTGTTCGAATGTTCAGAGATCGATCCCTGTACAAGAGTAAGAATTTACTATTTATAGTATCTTTTTTGGGCCCGTATCTCGAGGAGTACGATTATTTTTTCGTAAAGTGGCTTTTAGTGGGCGGCTATGTCAGCGGGGCACACGATGATCATGAGATTCTTCTGCGATCTCGAGGTGTGTCGCGTATGCGCCTTGTCACCTGCTTTGCTTACGTTGGTGTCGATAATGATTTTTCTAATGCACGATTTTAGACAAGTGATCCCGGATTACCGAATCGGATGATAACATATTTTTTTATTAAAAGGGTTAAACTCTGAAATCAAAATTAATACACATAGCAGAACACAAAAATTAAAAAATGCAATAAAATTTAAATTAAAAGAAAAATATCATGCTTACATCAGTGGCTTTGGGGTTCTGCTGAATCCGTATCCGACGATCTTTATTACATTGACAAAGTCCAGGCCCTCGACCACCTAGTCGAACAGCAGGTCTTTCAGTTGAGCCGCTCGATCTTGCGATTGAGAATGAAGAACAGTGAGCCACTATTCCTTGGGCCTGCATCGGCCATGGACAAGACGCACGAGCATAATAGATGTACTCGTTGCTGATGTCTTTTCCGATGGTAAAATATCCTCTAATGCAGAAGTTCTCGGTAGTCTTTGGCACATCATCGGTCAAGAGCTCCACCACGAATAACTTCGAACGCTGATAGTTGTACCAAAGAAATCCCAAGAGTTTGTCCTTTTCTCCCTCTCAAATTCTCTGGCTTTTGGGACAAATCTCTCCACAACCTACACAAACACATCCAATATCACTCTGAGGAAAAACAATTAAGTCTATAAAAAAATTTACATCTTAATAAGCCCCAAGTTAGTACTCAGCAAAACACATGCTAAACACATACTGCAAATACAATAAAAATATTGATCAATTTCAACCACAAACATAAATACAAACCAATCACTATGCAAGAAAAATCAAGTTTGAAAACATACAAATTTTTTCCTAAAAGGAAACTCATTTGCAACAAAATATAGATCAATTTCAACAACAAACATAAATACCAACCAATCACAATGCAAGAAAAACAATTTCAAAAACATATGAAGAATAATAATCAAATCCACTCATATGACACAGAAAGGAGAATTCCTAAACAAAAGATAAAAACCTTAATAAACTCAAAGACTTACCAGCAGGATTCCCCAGCACAATCAAAAGCCGTCTGGATCCCACCGCTCATTTTGAGCCACGACCCCTCCATGTCCTTGATCTTCTGGACGACCTAGTGTAGTAGGATTTCTTCTTCTCGTCAGAATACAATGGTGATTCGCGATGCCAGCTCTGTCGACTGTATAAACATGCTTCACGACGTCTCTCCCTTAATCGTACAGGAAAAAGGCCTCATACATCCCCTCCAACCGAGTCTTGTCCTAATTCCCTAACCTTAATTTCTCGCACACCGGGTCTATTATATTGGCCACTGATGGGTCTCCTCCTAGATCTGGAGTGAACCGGTGGAAATGAGCTTCGGTCTGTTTGAATGGTCTCTAAGTCGTCCATGAGCCGCCGTGAACACCTGCAAGAACTCAACACCGGAAGTGTTTTCCAGTAAAGAGCCTCCAACGCTCAAGTCAGTGAGAGAGAAGAAGATGAGCTCTGCTCAGTAGGAGCAACAACTGAATAATGAATGGAGAGGTGAAAGTTAGGGTTTGGGGTTACCTCAGCTCCTTTATATAGGAGTAAAAACACTTACTCGAAGTACCTAAAATGCCCTGACCGACTTACCCGAAGTGTCCAAAATGCCCTGGTCGGTTTGTATTCCGCCCACTCCCGAGTCAGCATCTATATTACTTCTTATCCTATGTGAACTTAGTCTCACTTGGAGATTCTCCCTCTGTTGTACCTAAGTGTCAAGTCATCGGAGGTCTTGTAAGTCGACTTGGGGCTTTGTCAAGTCGACCTAAGGTTATATATGCGCCCAGGGCTCCTGGAGTGTCTGCTCGTCTTCTTGAGAGAAGTCATCTTATACTCAGTCGACTTCCTAGAGTCGTCTTGAGGCCGTTATCAGGCCGATGATGGTCTTCAGATGGCCGATGGGCCAAGTCGACTTCGGGAACGTCGACTGAATGATGTCGTCATCAGTGTTTGTTCAGTTGGGTAGTTAGCATTTGAATTGGGCTATGATAATAGGGCTATATCATCTAGTCCCCCCCAGAAATTACTCTAAGCGACTTCGAGCTTAAGAGTAAATTTGGTAGTTTAGGCCCTATATCTCCTATTGATGAGTCGTCTCGTCTTTATTTTCCACTTGTTATGTCGACGATCTTATTCGACCCGACTTATGGTTGGGTCTTGTACTTGGGATTTTTCTGAGTATATCTATTACCATCATTCCTTTATGAATTTCAAATTTTTGAATTTGGATTTGACACGCCGCCTCATCATTTCTCTACCGCTTCGAATTATGTGCCTCATCTTGACCGTCGATCTCGCCTTTAATCGCAGGGCTAGGGTTTCACTAACTGCCCTATAAATATCTTCTGTTTCCCTTTTCCTCTACCTTTCGTGATTCTCTTTCCCTGAACTCTCAAATTTCCGGCAATCTAGCTCCTTGGTGTTTTCGGCGCTCGTAGCATCCGGCGACTTCTCAGACTCTTCTCAGAACTCTTATACCCTAATCAACATGTGTAAGTTCCCTTTACTCTTTGTTTCTGAAAGATGTTATGTTAGCTTTCTGGGTTTTGGGTTTGGCATTTGTGCATGTTCTTCGTGTTCTTAAGAAGTTTTAGATGATTCTAGGTAATTTTCAACGTTAGATCTTTCATGCTTAGGTATAGCCCTTAAAGTGTTTTTTGGTGAATTAACTCGACTTAGTCTCTTTTCTTCTTCGCATATCGTCATAAACTTTGTCGATCTTTCCTTAAGTAAGTCGACCCAGATCTAAGATTTGGTCGACCTGGGCCCGATTCCCTCAAACTTTTCTTCTTCCTCACCTCTCGGCTTGCTCTTAATCTCCTCCATGCTAGTCTGTTCCACACTTTACTAACTTCGACCTTCCCCTCTTCTTTCTTTTTAGATTCCAGTTCTGGCTCCTCTCTTGGTACCGTCGAGCACTTGATTGACGAGGGCCCTCAATCGTCCGACTCGGTGCAAGTAGTGGGGTACAGAGTGGCTAATGTATCCCTGCCATCTTCCATTTCCCACGTCGTTGCTCCACGCGTCGATGGGGATGAATACGAACAAGCCCTTTTAGAGGGCAGTTTGGTAGACCTTCCAGAAAATCCCTCTCGAGGGGAAACTCCTCGTCTCGACCCTTTTCCCCGAGGTATTCCTTTCAAACTGCTAGATATTCATGTATATAGAACTAGCCCAGTTCCTGTACCTTTGATTTCTCTTCTTAACTATCCTCGAAATGTTGTATCAGTAACATTTTCCTTGGCTAAAGTAGTCGTTTTAAATCCCTTTTCTTATGCCTCTGCAGCCCAAATCGAGGGATTTAGGTCGTTCAGCGTCTTGCCTTCTGACTAGGAGTTGGTTCCCCCTGGTCCCAACGATGTCTTTACTCATCCTCCCAAGGGCTGCTTTACTTTCTTCGTCGACCAAATAATGTTCGGCTTGCGGTTCCCTATTCAATCTGAGCTTTTGTTGATTAGCAACATGTACAATGTACCCATAAATCAGTTTTCTCCTAATGCCATTCGCATTATGGTAGACTTTATCATAATCTGTAAAATAAAGTTTGGTCATTTTTTGCCCGAGTTCCTTTTGTATTGTTATAGCTATCGCTTCATAAAGGACGCCCACTGTTTGGGTCGTCGTCCCGGTGTTTCTTTCCTCGAGGATCTCTCCTCCAATGTTATCGAGTAGAAAACTAAATACTTTTATATTCGTCCTGCTCCTGGTCAATATCCCTTTTCCAATATCTGGATCACTTCGAAAGTTCAGCAAGACCTTAAACGCCCTCAGTCGAACGAGTTTCAAACCATGCTAGACGATCTAAATAAGTTTAGGTGGAGTGCTCATCTGCTGGTTAAGGATAGCGGTCTCCTTAGCCATGTGGGCCTTTGGATTGACGATGATGCTCCTCCGGTCGACGATCCCAGTAAGCACGCATGTTTAATTCACTTAAGCGTCTCTCGCTTTTTCTTTTATTACTCCAAGCCATATTGTGATGACGATTATTGCGATGACTCTTAACCAACTACCTATTCATTGCGTGTTTCAGTTAAGGCTCGGCAACGCTTCGAGACCAAGAAAACTAAGGGTGGCGAGAAGTCCGCCAAGCAACCTTCTCACCCCGTGGGAGCTAATGACGGTTCTGGATCTGGATTGAAGCAGGCGGCAGTCGAGACGAATGCCGCTAGAAAGTCAAAAGTGGTTATCCCTTCTGCGGCCGTGCCTCCAAAGGCCTCGGGATCAAAATCCCGCAAGAGGGCCCAAGATGAAGCCGACTTCGTGTTGGTGTCGACTCAATTAAATGCCAAAAGAGCCGTGATAAGGGGAAGTCGGTTGAGACTCCCCGCTCTCCTGGTGGCCTCGAGACAATCACCCTCGAGCGGCCTTCCCGACTTTGGGACCACCCTCATCCTCACGAGATCGCTAAATATCTTGACTCAGTCATCCTTGTTGCCGACAAAGCTCGTGCCGACCGTGACCCTTATGACCGTGTCGGCCGTGCTCTTTTATGTTTTTCTCGGGTAATTGTTCTTGATCCTTGCTTTTATGACTCGTGACAGGTCGACTTCTCTTTTTTTTTTGTGTTTGTTCTAACCTTGCTTTTTTTTGGCTTTTCCTTAGTTCATGGAGTACGTGATGCCCACTATTATGGAGGAGTCTAGCTCGCCTAACTCCAACGTCCATGCCTACAAGAAGAAGTGCGAGGAACAACTCCACGAGCTTAAGAAGAAGGATGACGATCTTGCGGCGGCTAACGCCATCATTGCGAAGCTTAAATCTGAGAAGGTCGCCGCCCTCTCCAAAGTAGACCGGCTTCGTGCCGAACTTGCGAAGGCCACTGAGGAGAACGTGGCCGAGAGGGAGATTGGGAAGGAGGAGGGACGCAAGTCCTTCCTCAAGTCGCCAATGGGCTCCGTCTTCCTCGATGTCTACCGAAAGGAGGTCGTCGGGGCGTTCTGCAATTCCCCCAATTTTCTCGAGAAATTGTGCCCCGCAACCCTCCAATATTTCCACTTCACGTTTGATGCGTGGGAGGCAGTTGCGAAGGGCACTGTTCTCAAGGGAAAGGTCGATCTCCAAGCGCTCAAAGAGTCCCTTCCTCTTCCAAACGGCTACCGTGGTGACGCATCGCTTCCCGACGACTATCAGTGGTGGTCGAGACTTGAGGCTCAGGACATACGGAAGGCCCGATTGGGCTCTCAACTCGAGGCTCCTCCTAGACCCCTAGTTGGTCCGACAGACTTGGTCGAACCGAGTTGGGCGGATGACGAGGCGGAAGAAGAACCTCTGGACGAGGAGGTTGAGGTCGAGGGCCCAAGCCTGGGGCCGATCGGCAAGGATGTGCATGTTGGCACGGAACCGATTGGGGAGGATGGAGAGGCGGGCACTGAGCCTATTGGGGATGAGGGTGATCAAGCTGCTGAGAAGTCGACCGCCGATTCTCAGAAAAATTAACTGTTTGCTCGATGTTTTGTTTGTCATGTTTTACTTTTATTTGCCGTACTCAACCTATTTTCGAAATTGTAAAGGTTGAGACGGCTACGGATGTAATGAACTATTTGCTTAATATAATTCTATCTTTTTGGCTCGTCGTTTATGTTTATCGTTGATTCTCGTAGTTGATTACGCCTGAATGGTTTCTTTTCAAGTTTCTCAACTTGCCTTGTATATCTTTTCCCAACCCGGCTTGCGAGCTGGTCGAAGTCGAGCAACATTTTTAACAGCTTCATAGCTGGTACACGAACTTTTTTCAACTCGTCTTCTCCCAACCCGGCTTGCGAGCTGGTCGAAGTCGAGCAATATTTTTAACAGCTTCATAGCTGGTAAACAAAAAGTTTTTCCAACTCGTCTTCTCTCAACCCGGCTTGCGAGCTGGTCGAAGTCGAGCAACATTTTTAACAGCTTCATAGCTGATGATCTATTCCTACTTTCCCAGGGATGTGATTGTGCGTATTATGGGTGTCATGGAGGATTATGTTCGAATAGATCGTCTTAGTTGGTGTAATCTGATTTTACGGTTACTAGCTCTGTAGTCTATTCGAGGTTCGCTTCGGGTATAACTCCGTAGATGTGTGGCGACTTCATAGTCGTAAACTTCGTAGCTTAGTGGAGATTCCACCCGAGTACAACTTCATAGTTGTTTTAGGTCGACTTTGTAGTCGTAAGCTTCGTAGCTTAGTCGAGATTCTACTCGAGTACAACTTCATAGTTGTTTTAGGTCGACTTCGTAGTCGTAAGCTTCGTAGCTTAGTCGAGATTCCACTCGAGGACAACTTCATAGTTGTGTTAGGTCGACTTCGTAGTCGTAAGCTTCATAGCTTAGTCGAGATTCCACTCGAGTACAACTTCATAGTTGTTTTAGGTCGACTTCGTAGTCATAAGCTTCGTAGCTTAGTCAAGATTCTACTCGAGTACAACTTCATAGTTGTTTTAGGTCGACTTCGTAGTC
Source organism: Striga hermonthica (assembly GCA_902706635.1). Lineage (NCBI taxonomy): Eukaryota > Viridiplantae > Streptophyta > Magnoliopsida > Lamiales > Orobanchaceae > Striga > Striga hermonthica. The sequence continues at coordinate 10,672,493 of CACSLK010024742.1, forward strand.
GGAGTTAGGCGGCTTCACAGCCGTTTTGAAAAATTCGATTTTTCGAGTAACCATAAGAAGATCTACATGAAATGTAAAAGACACAATGGAAGCGTAAACTTGAAATTCATTGATTTACTGAATTTGATTAAGCTTTGTTCAGTACAAGAAAGTATTTCAAACATCTCCTTATGCATAAAAGCGTTTAAGATGGATCATATGCCAAGATCGCGGTAGCTGTCGTCCTCCGCCATTCTAGTGGTCTGTTCCTTCGTTTCCCCGATCTACATCTCCATGAATTCGCCACGTGGTTCGAGATCGCTGCTCGGCCTCTTCTCGCTAGCCACTGGCTTCTTCCCCTCCTTAAATTCGACGCGCTGGCTGGTTTTCACAACGATTTGATAACAAGTCCTCGACAACTTCTGATCGCCTCAATATTCTCCAATTTGGTCTCCGACTGGGAACTTTAGCTTCATATGGTAGGTCGATACCACAGCTTGGAATGCATTAAGCGCTGACCTTCCCAGGATCACATTGTAAGCCGACTCGACATCGACCACCACGAATCTCACCATTTTTACCTTCCGCAAGTCGCCTTCCCCTAGGACGACAGCGAGCATGGTCTCCCCTAGGGGCGCGACCTCTGACCCATTGAAACCGAATAGCGAGGTATGGAGGGGTGTGAGTTGTATGTCTAGCTCCATCCTTTTGAGACAATCGTAGAATATCACATTCACTGAACTCCCAGTGTCGACAAACACTCTCTGTACTTCGTATTCTGATACTTGAGCGGTTATAATTAGTGCATCATTGTGAGGCCTCTCAACCTCTCCCATGTCCGCTGGCCCGAAATTCATCACTGGACCATTTTCATCGACTTGTTGTACCTCGACTTTTCCATGGCGCCCTCGAGCGTATGCCTTTCTCGCTCGATTCGAAACTCCATCAATCGATCCACCAAATATCATATGTATAACTCCCCTTTTTTGAGGAAGTTCCTCCTTCTCAGGCGTTCTCGCCCTCTTGCGAAGGCTCCTGCTCCTTTCTCTTCTCCTGCTCGACTTTTCCCGATCCATATATATGAATTCCTTCAAGTGTCCTGCCTTAATCAGCCTTTCGATCTCGTCCTTAAGATGTCTGCAGTCATCAGTATTGTGCCCGTAATTCTTATGAAATCGACAGTATAGATTACTTTTTGGTCTCGTCGGTGCGTCCTTCCTCGTCTTGGGCCATCTGACGACATTGTCATTAATTTCTCTTTCTATTACCTCCAAAATTCGCGCTTGGGGGCCGACAAAGGGGTGTATTGAGTCGGCCTCCAGCCTCTAGATCGCTCATCTCTTTCTGCTCGTGGGGACCCCCTTCCTTTCCCCGGTCGAGGAAATTTTCTTATCCCTCCTCTCATCCCGAGTG
>CACSLK010024742.1:10731073-10741657 GCA_902706635.1 Striga hermonthica
GCATCGACTTTCAAATTCGGCAAGCACTCGGGTAAGTGGCAAATATAGTACGATAAACATGCGTTTTTATTCGCTCTTCATTGATCATATGGGATGAGGTCCCAATGATGCATAAACATTGTTTTGAAGCTGTTCAAGCATCTTTTAAACAGTAATGGGAGCCCTCGACCCGACAAATCATCATAAACCGTTCGGAGGCAAGACTGTTGTGTTTGGTGGAGACTTTCTACAAATCCTTCCGGTAGTTCCAAAGGGTAGTCGTCAGGAGATTGTTAATGCTGCTATTAACTCTTCTAGCATTTAGGGAGAATGTACTGTGCTTAGAGTTACAAAGAATATGCGTCTTCAGAGCATTGGCGATTCGAATGAACGTGACGAGTTGGCCGCTTTTGCTGATTGAATAGCGAGCACTGGAGATGGAACATTGAGGGGTAAAAATGATGGATGTTCTCCGATAGACATACCAAATGATCTATTACTAGAGCCATCTGATGATCCAGTTGCAAAAATTGTTGAAAGCACATTTCCGATGTTCAAGAATGCAACCGACGATCCAAGTTACTTGAAGGATAGAGCTATACTTGCGCCAACACTCGATATCGTGGAATCTATTAATGAATACATGTCGTCGTTAAATTTGACTGAGGGACGCACGTATTTAAGTTCATACAGTACGTGTAAATCTGACTCCAATACCGACTTTGTGGCACAACTTCATACTCCTGAGTTCTTGAACACTATCAAGTGTTCTGGACGCCGAACCATGAATTGAATTTGATGGTCGGAACTCCAGTTATGTTGTTGCGGAATATGGATCACTCAATGGGACTCTGCAATGGTACACGATTGGTTGTGACCAAACTCTCCAATCATAATCTCGAGTGTAAAATTCTTACTGGCGATCATTCATGTGATAAAGTTTTGATACCTCGGATGACAATAACTCCTTCTGATGTTAGAATACCATTCAAATTTCAAAGAAGGCACTTCTCCATTATGGTTTCGTACGCAATGACTATAAATAAGAGTCAAGGTCAATCATTATCGCATGTTGGCTTATTCTTGAAGAAACCAGTTTTAAGTCATGGCCAGTTATATGTCGTTGTCTCCCGTGTTACTAACAGAAAGGGTCTAAAAATTTTAATTTGTGGAGAAGAAGGTTTGAAAGAAAATCAAACTAATAATGTTGTGTATAGAGAAGTGTTTAATAATATATGATTTTTGTTTATATTTTGTACTAGTACGAATCCCGTGCGATGCACGGATAAGAGATATTCATTAAGATTTATAAATTAAAAATGCTCATTAAATAATATTTATAAATTTAAAATATAAAATCTACTCGTACGGTGCACATAACTGATATTAAACTACATTATATCATTTCAAAATAATTGTCGTTTTGAAATTTTTATTCACAAATTCAATTTGAATACAATGTGGTTACATAAAATAATTATTTTGATAAAATTTTATCATATACTTAAAAATCTATGTGAATAATAAGTAAAAAATAAATTTTTATATTATTTAATTAATTAAAATAAAATTATTTTTGTATAAACTCTTCACTTCAAAAAAAATTATATAGTTGAGTAATTTCTTAAATTATAAGTAATTGACTATTCTAATTACCTCCAAGTTAATAAATAATTACTTATTTTCATTTGGAATCTAAATTTGGACTACACAATAAACATCCTTGTATATTTTATGTATATCTATATTTTACCAATCTCAAAATTTTCTAGATTGTTGTCAGCTACCTTATCGTAAAATTTATCAACTAATTCTCTATAATTAAATTATAAATTTTAAGTTTTATTAAGAAATATTTGTTCAAATATTTTTCTAATTTTTTGAGAGAAATACACACCAATTTTCTTATCTTATGGCAAGTTATTATGGGAATATTTTAAAACAGTAAAGCTTGAGAATCATATCACCTTGATTTTATAACAAATCAACATAAACTTCGAATTTCATACTTGTACTAAATAAAATTCATACCACTTATTTTATTTTCAAAATTCAAATACACTTCTCTTCATACCAAATGAAATTTATATTATTTAAGTTCGGACATTTTATACCAAAATAAAATCACCCTCTTTTTATTCATCATAATACTCAACTATTGTTTTATCCAAAGATTTATTGTCATATAATATGTATTAAGATAATTTTTTAAATTAACCACTAAATTTTATTATATGCAAATATTTTGATATTTTAACAAAGTAAATTTTATACTCTTACAGCTTACGCAACACGTAATTCTATTTACGCTACGTAGTATAAGAACTAAAACTCGACGAATTACTTTTTAAATATTTTAAAACACTAAAAGATATACAATTTCAATATAAAATGGCATTTATGCGAGATTACATTTTTTTAAGGGGAAACTCGTGCGTCAGACATGGCTTAAAATTTCAAATATTGATTTGTTAAAAATTAAGCAAATTATTTATTTTTGTAAACAAAAACAAATAAATTTTATAAATTCTCAATAAATTTTTAAAATCGTTTCCGTTTTATTTATCATATTACTATATAATAAAATCAAAATATTTTGAAATTCGAAATTAAAGCTATATTGGCGGGTTTTTTCCGATTATTATTTTTTTCAAAAAGATTACCAAATTTATAGATATAAATATTGATGTATAATAAATTCAAAATATCATGGGCATGTTCCTGTATGAAATGATATACCAAAATTTTAATTCCAATGTCAATTGAGACGTTTATGGAAGAAAAGACATACCACAAAAAATATGTACATACATTGATTTCTAAGTCAATTGGTTTTTTGTTTTTTGTTTTTTATTTTTTTTTTCAAATAATCAGAAAAAAAAAAAGATAAAATGGAGAAGGTAAAAATCTAATTTCATTTTTTCTTTTTGTTAAAAATCAAATTACAACCTAAAACAATTACTCACCCGTAAAAAAAAAAAAAAAAAAGTTTCTGTAAGGTAGCTTTATTTTCGGGAAATAAAAGTATCAAATTCCATAATTTAAGGGCAGCATTTAATGCTGCCCTATTTTAGAAAAATAAAAATAAAAAAGTTACTAAAAATAGTAGGTAATTAATGTTGGCCAGAATTTGACCTACTATTTTAAAAAATGGTAATTCTTTTTATATATATATAGATTCCTCTATACTCTTTCTATTGTAATTAAATTATTAATTTATAAAATAGTATTTAAAATAAAGTTTAAAAAAAAAGGTTTGAGGAAATAACCCCGCCGTGCTGCGCACGGGTATCATACTAGTTGTAATGGAAATGGTGATATATTAGTAGACAAATATGTTTCTATAATAAATTAAAATTACCTTAGAATAAATAAAAAAAACTGAAATTCAAAATTAAAGCTTTATTGGTGGGATTTTTCAAAAAAAAATTACTAATATTAGTAACTTTAAAAATTTAGGCGGGATTTCTCCTTCTATTTCAAGTAAATGTCAAACATTTTTATATTTATATAGATATAGATTATATAGATTGTATTTACTTGTTTCCTAGCCAAAAATATGGTTTTTTAGTAAATAAGAAAAAAAAAGTTGAATATTCTTTTTTTACTCTATTATTTTTATTTGCTTTTAGTAATCTCCTGTTTAACATCATGGTTATATTTTTATTTTTATTTTAGGTAATATGATATCAATGACTGATCTAAATCATTATTAAAATTTCCAAAAATTTTCAATTAATTTTATTATTTCTATCTAATTTACTTTTATTTTTAGTGACATGGTATCAATAATTCAAAAATATTTATAATTATTATGTCATTGCAAGATTACAGAAATTAAATTACAAAAGATTGTTTAAAAATAAAAAAATAATAATTATAACCAATTTATACATATAACTTTATTAAATATTGTTTGAATAAATAAAATGAGTATATAATGTATCTTTAGTGCACTTTCTTTGTTAGAACACCACATATTTATGATATTCAATAACTTATGAATAACATAGTACAAAAATATTAAAAAGTACGCATAACATATTTGCTCTGATTTGACTCATGTTGGTATCAAGTCATTGTATCATTTACATAATCAATCAATTAATTTTTAATTTTTAAAAAATATTACATTTACCAACTCATCTGCTCCTCTCTTTCGGCGAATTCACCCCCTCCGGATGCTCCTCCAATCTATTCCGTTTTGACCTCTTCCGGCGGCGGCGAGGCCGGATCTGCGGCCTCCGCTGGCCGCCCTTCCCTTTATTGCCGTCACTTCTCCTCTATTTGCGGCCACAGTCTCATTTTTCCTCTTCCTCGTTCGGTGGCGGTGGGAGGACAGGCGGCGGTTTTCGGCCTTAGCCCGAGCTTGTCGGTGCAGATCAGTGTGGTTGGGAGCACCGTCTGTTGTTCTCCTTCTCGTTCTGGTTGGTGAGGTGGATTGGCGCAGGGTGCGTTTTGGGGGTTAGGGTTCGGGGGCTCCGAGGTTTTCTCCGGCGAGGTCGTTTGGCTGGGACTATCTCGGTCTGTCTGGGCGCCTAAGGATGGTGGTTCAGGGCTTTGGCTGGAATTTGGAGCTAAGCAGGGGCCCCGACTTCAGTTGGGTGGTTGTCGGTCGGGGATGGAGGGATAATGGGTGTCTGCGGCTGTGGTGGTGGGGCGGCGATGGTGGTGGTTGGGTGGGGACTCCGGTGGCTGTTGTGTGTCGTGAGTGGTGGTTGCCGGAGTTGGGGTTCGGGCTGGTAGCAGCTATCCCAACGCATCTCTCCTTGGGTTGCTTGGGATCCGGTGATTCGGTGTTGGGCTAGTGGTGTTAGCCTAGCTCGGGTTGCTCCGGTTGGGGTTGCTTGGCATGTTCTCCGCGGTCAGTGGTTACTGTCCTTTGGGTTGGGTTCGGGGGCGGGGTCCCACCACGTGTTAGGCCTTCGGCTGTTTCCGGGGTTGGGGCTTCGCCAGGGGCCCTTCCTAGAGAAGGTTGTAGCTGCTTCTTCGGTTTAGTCGGTTCTCCGGGGGAGGGTCGTTTAGTTTTGCTTTCTTTTAGTTTCATTTGTTTGTTCAGTGTTTGTTCAGTGTGTTTGTTTGTCTTTGGTTCGGAGATGAATACAGGCTAGGCATTGTGCAGTGGCTCTGTTTCTCATTTTCCTTTATTTTTGTTTTGGAGTTCTTTAGGCCGCATCGTGCGTGTCCTCTCAGTTTGCTATTCTTGTCTGTTGTTTTTTAGGTGTGTTCTTGGTTTGGGTCGCTGACCCCTGTCTCATTACCCTGTTGGGGTCTTAGATTACCCTGTTGGGGCCTTAGTTTAGATTACCCTGTTGGGGCCTTAGATTACCCCGTTGGGGTCTTGTAATTTGTTCTTTTTGCACTTTTGTGCTCTGCTATATTACCTCTATCGTTCCGGAAAAAAAATATATATATTACATTTATTATTTTATAATTTTCAAAACATATTACATTTATTATTTATAATATGTGTATATTAAGAAACAATTAATTTATCTTTAATTCTATAAATAGGAGTCGTAATATATAGTCAATTTTTTTTATAAAATATCTATATGAATCACATTTTCTTATTTTATAAAATTATTTATATTTATGTAAAACAAAAAAAAAAATTATTTGGATCAACCAGGTTGATTGAATTCGGTTATTATACATGTTTATTGGACCAATTTCACATGATTTGTAAAATCGTTAAAAAATATGACAAAACTTTTATTGCATCTTAGGTGATCGGATCATATTGATTATTGAAACTAAATATGGATTTTAATATTAAGAATAACTTGTTCCAATAAATATAATATAGTTGAATTAATTGAAGTAAGAATATTTTCATAAGAAATGATAATTAATGTTTTTTATATAATAAATTTATAATAAAATCGTATTATTATTTTCCGTGCATTGCACGAACCATTTTATCCGACATTAGTATGTATGGTAAAAGTTAAAAATAATAAATGAGTATCTTCTTAATAGACCTGATAATTAAAATAATCATACACATCATAGTTACTTTTAGTTTAACAAGATTTTGTGTGTGTGTGTGTGTGGTGGGGGGGGGGGAGAAAAACATGTCTTCATCATAATTTAATAGCAAATTAGTATGTACTCCGTGCGATGCACGGGACGTAGATATTAAATGAGTTATTTCCACATATTTTGTTCGTTTAAGTCTAAAACGGAATAGTGTTATTATCTATTTTCTACCTTTTTTAATCAGCGTTAAGTCTACAAAACAATAGAGTTACAAAATTATTTTCACCTATTTCAATCAACGTTGTTTTTTAGCCAGAACATATTAAAGATGAGCATGTTAGGGCTAGCTTGTAAAATAACTAACATATTATCTTACTAACACATTTATGCTAATATAAATTTGATTTTAGTATATATATTTATTTCTTGATATGAGAAAAATAACAGTTTTACTTATTCTTATTTATCACATCATACTCAATTATTATTTTATTATAAACTTACTCGTCCCCCTTATTCCCCGTTATCTAGTCCAAAAATCCCTGCCAATCTTAGTTCTCCCTTTTCTTCTTGTTTCGTAACAAAGGTGTTGCTTGCCAAAATTAATATAACCCAGATCGATTTATACAACATATATTCTAACCTAGACGCACATCTGGGATAGTAACCAAAACTAAAATACCCCACATCGGCCTATACAGTGGAGATTCTAACCTAAACGCACATCTGGGACAATATGTATCATGGATAGACCTCCGAGGCTAGCGATGCCTTACGCTTCCGTACGTTTTTTACACCTTAGGGCCAAAAGCTTAAAGATGGTATTACTCGCTAGTCCTCAGACCTATTGAATGATGGGACCAACTGAAATAAGTATCTCACACGAATTTTTTAGGCTCTAAGGCATGCATGATCCCTCAAGATTCAAATCAGAAATATCATGCAGGGATCCAATGATAGCTGAAACACTGTGTGGCCCGGTTCAATGCCAGGGTCCAAAACATGGAACCCTATCATCCAAAGACCATATTTGTAATAGCATATGCCGAGCTTCACCCAAATACTATGTTTTGCTAGTCCCTTTGCCAGAACAAACCGACAATGTACCAAGAATTTTTCGCACGAGCCTAACAAACAATTATCACCGAGGAATCCATGGCCTTACCGACTTTCATACCCCCTCCTCCAGACTCCACTGGCGAAGGCCAAAGAAGATCAACTATTCTTGTAGCCCAAAGATTGAGATGCTTGGGTAGCGTGGCAAAGGTGGCTCAACAACTCAAGTTGAGGCGATGGTCGACTATAAAGTTATACATATCATTGGGGGCACCGACATCTTTGATGAAATCAAGAGGAAGTGGATACTACCCGACTCCAAACGAATCCTAAAAGGCGCGTCAATATTGGATATATTTTGGTATTGTGCCTATCACCAGAGCCATGAACACAATACAGTTCAATGTCTACCGTTCTTCTCAAAATAATTGTCAACCCGTACCTAGATCGGTTCGCCCGACCTTATCGGTTTGATCTAATCCTTTCCTAAGATAATTCATTCAAGAAAGAATACCTAGAAAGCGAATTAAAGAAAGATTTCACCTAAAAGTCATAGGCTCCACAGCTCGCAACATGGTCAAAGTTGGCCTGGACCGGGAATTCCTATCATAATTGATTAGGAAATTGATGATTCTAGAACCAAAACATAAAAGAGAAAACCGAGACGAAGATCGGTATTCTGACAAGGACAGGCATGTAGTGACAAATTAACCGTAGGATAGGCCAAGGGAAATCCTCAACTTTGAGCGCCTACACAGGACGAATCTAGTTTGTCTCGACAACTAGTCTCGATGATCAAAAGCCAATGTCGATCTAGTAAAATGGACCTTACTAAATGCCCATTCAAACCACAATTGGTTCCCTACCAGCCACCATAATTGCTTTTCTCAGTCTCAGTCGATGTCTACAGATTGGCATGCACCAAAGCGTATGAATATTAGCTGATCGGGGTCTAGACAATCACGCCGACAACAAATGGACGCACGCCCAACAGGCATACAACCTCAACCAAAAAAGCCAGCTGACAACCCCTGGCACAACTAAATCAGATCCGAGCAATGTAATTACATTCACATATGACAAAACCAACTAAATCTACTACCCTCATTCCAACGATCTAGTAATTACCACAACAATTGTCAACATTCCTTTTCATCGTATCATGGTAGATACATGGCCATATGCCACTTTATTTATCTTGACACCCTCATTTATATGGGAATATGTTGGGGTATATTGTAAAAGCTTTTAGTTTCTGACAATACCATTTGGAATAAGAATTCACGTTTAAGTCAAGTGCATGTATGCAGTTAATTTATTTATGCAAATATTGTTTCTTTATATTACATTGTAGATAATATGGTTCCAAGTTTGGAACAATAAGATCATATTATCGGTGCCATGTAAAATATTTATAATGGTTTACAGTCTTGAGAGGAATTGAACTCTATGGTCGTGAAAGACTGTAGTGTGAACCTTAGAATTAGTTGAACATAGACTAATGGATTACACTAGCACATCTTGCATGCATTGAACGACCCACATGAGGATAAGATTATTTTATACTGACCAAGTAAATAATATAGACCTCATATTTGCTGCATATTCTTAACTTGTAAGACAATGTACAAGTATATATAGTTGACACTTACTTATTTGATTTATCAAGGATGAGACTTATTCTGGTTGGTCAATATGCTCGATATATTTGTAAGTAATTCCGGTTGCATTATGTGTCGTTAATATTGTTTACGATCACTATATATCGGGAAACTCTGGGTTGATGATGTAACTGAAGTGAGCTCAAGAAGGATCGTTATGTCAAGCCCTGCAGGGGGATTGAGTTCTGATATAATGATAAAGAATTGAGTGGTACTAGCTAAAGACATAAAAGTTGATTTATAAAATTGTCAGTGATTAAATTAATCAACATACGTTATATCGTAAATATAATAATATAAATCAAACAATAATAGGAAAATGAATTAATTATAATTCAGAGTTAATTAGAAATGAAATAATATTATTATAGTAGAATGATTTATTAATTGAGTATTGAGCAAAGTGCGCTTGGCCCACAGTTGGGCTCATGCTTGGGAAGCTCATATTTAACACCTCCCTAGGGTCTCTACTGTAGTCGTATACAACAAGTCTTAAGCTTCCAAACACGTAAGATCATTATATACTACACAATTTTCTTCCCTACACAATTTACCGACCATTAGAAAAATTGCAGCTCACTCTTCTGCTTCATCATCTCAGATATGGGCTTTGCTATAAATTTCCTCCTCACAGTTTCTTGCTTAATAGTTCCACCAATTTTCAGCCAAGTTACAGGTGAGTACAACATGTCACCTTCAAAATTCAATTACAAAAAAATTATTGAAAATGAATTTACAACAACAAAATCAATTTCATGCGTGCAGAATTCATCAGCATAGACTGTGGAGGCACAAGCAACCACACAGAAAAATCCACTGGCTTGCCATAGGTTTCCGATTCGGGAATCCAAGGCCATGGAAAGGCGGTATGGCTCGGGAAAAACACGTATGGAATCCCGCAACAGTACCAAACGCGGCGCGATTTCCCGACGGATGCCGGGAAATACTGCTACAGGCTGCCGACGGAGGAACGGAGGCGGTACATCGTGTGTGCGACGTTCCTGTATGGCGGCTCGGCCACAGGCGGCGTGTACCCCAAGTTCCAGCTGTACCTGGACGCCACCAGGTGGTCCGCCATCACGGTGATGGAAGCTTCCAGAGTGTACACGAAGGAGATGATCGTGCGGGCCCCCTCGACCTCCCTGTACGTCTGCTTGTCACCGAAAATCAGTGATCACCATCTAGCACCAGCTGCGCTTAGCCACTCGTCCGACATGCCCAACTGTAGCCTGGCCATTCCCAGTTGTGCAGAACCATCTGCAGTCCTAGAGACCCGCGCTAAGGCGTGCGTCCGCGCACTGTTGGGTTCAATGAGGAACGTTGCCTTGTTGACCTTCGAATCTAATGAATGAAATCCAAACGCAACAAAATCTACAGTCAGCATTAGGACTTACAATTTTAAAATTTGTCGACTCTGAGTCATGTCAATTTGCACTGTTGGACATTGTCTGAACCTCAGAGTTTGTTGGGTTGGCGGACTAGACTTCGCCATCACGTCTCCGGTTGCTCGTCGGGCCCATCCGATCATCCCAAACCTTCGGTTGGTCAGTCACCGTCCGGGAATCGCCTTGGACTCAAATCGGGGGCTAGACCACTCCTGGACTGGTGTTCAATCGAGCTGGACCTCTTATGGGTGTTGGTTTCTTGGTCGGACCAGATTGGACTCGGGCTAGCCGGTCAGACCCTGAGTCATGTAGAAAGTCATTATGATAAGTTAAATTATAGACTGTAGTCATTTATCAACAAAATTACGTAAACTGGATTACTAAATACCTAGACATGGCCACGGGTCGAACCGGCCCGCACCCGGCCCGAACCCAGCCCGGCCCGAACCGGACCCGGACCGGAAAAGACGGTTTTCGAACCAGAACCGGACATCTAGAGGGCCGGTCCCGGGCCTCTTCGG
>CACSLK010024742.1:10755133-10767401 GCA_902706635.1 Striga hermonthica
ATAATAACCAAATGTACAAAGCCGAGGAACCGAAGTCCCAATGTTCAATAAACCATACAATGAGCCCACCCACTAGGTGACCTAAACTCCAATCATAAATACATAAAATAAGGGAATGTAGGCAGAAAACAATCAGAGCCCTACATATCCAATAAATACTAACAGAACTCACAATAACAGGAAGATAATCAAAAAATAAACTGAAGCACCCTGAAGAAACAGAAAAGAAAGTGCCTATCTACTGAACCAAAGGACCTAGATACAAGACACCAAGTTCACTGCTCATCTCTCTTCATCCTGCATTGTTTAAATTCCATCCAGTCATTTGAAGCTTCCTGTAGAATTGCATGATCTGGCATCCAAGTGTCTTTAAATTTCCAAAGGTTCCGGGATTTCCAGAGCCACCACAATATGTAAGTTGTGAGCTCTATCCTGGCTTTTGAAATATCCTTCATATTCACTGAACATACATCCCACCACCAATGCTTAAATGATTGAGCCTCAGCAGTTCCTCTCCAATGCACAGGAGCAACATGCCAGATTCTCTGAACTCTTTCACAATGAAATAGCATATGCTCAACAGTTTCCACCTCCTGACCACACCCCCTGCAAATAGAATCAATGTCCGTTCCTCTTTTTTTCAGGTTACTGCATACAAGAAGAGTGTTTGTATAGCATCTCCAGACAAAATGTTTCAACTTCTGTTTAATTTTCAGACCCCAGCTCCTAAGTCTCACCTTCTTTTCAATAGTGGCAGATCCACTACCTTCAGCCATATCAATATTTCTCAGTTTGTTCTGCACCAAGAATGAGTAGGAACTTGAGACTGAAAATTTGCCTTTGTTGTCCAAATTCCAGATCCATTTATTCTGCAGCCTAGGATCAAGAGTTGAGATCTTCAGTACTTCTGCAGCATCAGATGGCTGAAAGCATTCTTCCACTTTCCTTTTGTTCCAAGACCTACCATCCTCCTCAATGAGTTCATGCACCCAAGTGACCAGTCCCAATCCTTCAACAGTACTCTTAGGTATCCTATTTTGCAGCCCTGGTATCCAAGGATCACTCCAAACTTTGATGCCATGGCCATTTCTGACCAGAATGTTGAAAAAGTTTTGAAATTTGTCCTTAACTAATAACCAGTTGCACCAAAGCCAGGATGTATTGTAGGGCTTTTTTGCTTGTAGGATAGAACAATTTGGGAAGTATTTACCCTTGAGTACCCTACACATCAGGAGTGTGGGATTATTGAGTATTCTCCATATTTGTTTGAGTATCAGAGCGTCATTGAATAATGCAATATCTCTGAATCCCAAACCTCCTTCATCCTTTGGCAGAGTAATTTTTCTCCATTCTATTCAGTGAATTCCAGTTTGTTGCTCATTGGTTGCCCACCAAAACCCTGCAGAGAGCCTAGCAATCTCTTTGAAAATCCCCTTAGGCAAGCAGAAACAAGACATTGAAAATACAGGCAAGGCTCCCAAAACAGCCTTTAATAGAACTTCCTTGCCTGCAAAAGAAAGGAATTGATTCTTCCAACTAACAAGTTTAGCTCTGACTGCATTTAGAACAAAGTCAAAGGACTAGTTTTCGGACCTGCCAATACCCAGGGGCAATCCCAAATATCTGGTGGATCTGTGCGCCTGTATGCCTCCCAAGAGTTGACAGATCAAGTTTTGAGTAGAGATCAAGCAGTTTTTACTGAAATAAATGGAAGACTTGCCAAGATTCACCTTTTGCGCAGTGAACCTTTGGTATTTGTGCAGTAAATTCAGCAAGATGTTGGCATGGGACACATTGCCTTCACACATAATTAAAGTATCGTCTGCAAACATAAGATGGGACACAACTGGACTCTTCTTAGCAATTTTCAGCCCCTTAAAACTGCCTCTAACAACCTCAGCATTCAGGAGCTTTGAAAATACTTCAGAGATAATAATGAAGATATAAGGGGACAAGGGGTCCCCTTGTCTAATGCCTCTGGAAGCTTTGAAATAACCTTGCACCTCCCCATTAATGTTAAATGAAAATGAAGTAGAAGAAATGCAAGCCCACACCCACTTGACAAACCTAGGATGGAAACCCATTTTCAACATCACCTTCTTTACACTACTCCATTCAATCCTATCAAAAGCCTTTTACATGTCTAATTTTAATAGCATAAAGCTTTTTATGCCTGATCTTAGCCTATTTAAGTAGTGGACAACTTCTTTAGCTATCACTACATTGTCAAGGAGTTGTCGGTTAGAAATAAATGCAGACTGATTATCACTAATGCACTCATGTAAGCAAGGCTTGATTCTCAAAGACAGAATTTTGGCTATGACTCTATAAGAGACACTGCAAAGGGTTATAGGTCTGTAGTGTTTGATAGAAGAAGGGTTAAGACATTTTGGGATCAGAGAAATAATGGTATGATTCCAATTTTTCAACAGTTGCCCAGATTCAAAGAAGCTACAGATAGCTTTGCAAAAATCAGAAGAAATAATATTCCAGAATTTCTGAAAGAAGAGTGGACTCATGCCATCAAGTCCTGGTGCTTTACCTGGATTTAGGCTGAACAATGCTGCTTTGATCTCTTCCTCAGTAATTGGAGCAATGAGAGAATCATTCATGTCATGAGATATAGATACAAGAATGTGGTACAAGATTTCTGCTTCTCCTCTCGATTTCTCTGATCTGAACAATCTCTCATAGTAGCAACAGATGTGGGTAGTAATGTCTTCCTTGTTGTCCAGCACCAGGTTATTATCATCCACTAGCCTTGTTATGGCATTGAGTTTCCTTCTCTGAAGAGTTAGTGCAAGAAAATATTTGGTGTTGGAGTCACCTTCCTTCAACCATGTAATCTTGACTTTTGGGCCCAATATTCTTCCTCTTCCTTGATCACCAAGTCCAGCTCTTTTCTGAGTTTGTTCCACTCTTCCCAGTCCCTATCTTCTCCCATTCTGTTCATTATCTCTAAAGAATTGCTGATGTCAGTCTTCTTCTTAATTTGCATACTTCTGAAGAGAGAACTCCACTTGAGTAGAGCAAGTCTAGTGGCTTTAATCTTTTCTGAAAATTGAAACATGGGGGTGCCATCTTGCTGAGAATTCCAGCCCTCCTGGATTACTTCTTGGACACCATTTCTTTGCAGCCATCTGCTGTCAAAATAAAATCTCCTGCCTTTATGAGATGATTTGTCAGGTTTAGCATCCAGGGCCAATATCCTGTGATTAGATGAACTTCGAAAAACATTGGAAACTTCAGCATTAGGATGGTCTGCCAACCAATCAAAAGATGCAAAAATTTTATCTATTTTCTCCTCAATGAAGCCTTCAGCCCCTCTATTATTACCCCAGGTAAAATTGTGCCCCAGCAAAGGCAATTCATGCATTCCCATCCTTGAGATAAAATCATTGAAACCCCTACAGTCCCCTTCAGATTTCTTTCTGCCACCCTTTTTCTCACTCACATCACAAATTTCATTCCAATCACCCCCCAACAGCCATTTGTTTCCCCAATTAATGCTAGCAGATTCTAAATATTGCCATTGCAAAAGTCTTTCACTTTTATCAATGCTAGCATATACAAAGATAACCCAAAAAGAACCCTCCCCATCAATACCTTCTACCTCTAACTGAATACAAAAGTGGTTGCTAACCAAATTTTTAATAACTACATCCCCCTGCAACAAAACAAGAAGACCCCCACTCAAACCCCTAGGATCTTCTGCAAACCATCTACCCATAAACCCTATTTTATTACAAACAGATTTAATAAAATGACTTTTCTTTTTAGTTTCTGATAAAAAAACAAAATGTGGGTGGTGAAGTCTAGAAGACTCCTTCAGTTGGGCAATTGTAGAGAGTCCACCCAACCCTCTACAGTTCCACATTACAAGCTTCATTGGTCCCTTGGGGGCCACTCAGGGCTGGCCACCCCCACCTCAGGTAAGTTCTTAAGCTTTTTGGTACCTCGTGTGTCTTGAATGTGCTCCTCTGTCTCCATTATAGCCAATGACAGAGTCTTTTTCCTTTTGCTAAGAGTAAGGTCTTCTTGGCCTTGGGGAGATGATGCTGATGTGGCAGTCTTGCTGGCTGGGACATTTGGTTTTCTTCTCCACCCTTTCCTCATAGGAATTTCCATTTCAACAATCTCCTCTGCTTCCTGAGGTGCTTTGGGATTCGGTGTAGACTCCAGATACTGCAATTTTGAAGGATCCTCAACTGGATCATTGGGATTGGATGGATGGTTACTGGTAGACATCAAAGCCAAGCAATTTTCCTTAGGATCCACACAATGCTTAGTAGCTTGTACTATTGGGGTATCCACAAGGCTAGTAGATTGGACATTAGGTATTTGAGTTCCACTTCCTGCTGACTTGTATCCCACCTCCTCAAAATGATTGTCCTGACTGGAGTTATGATCCTTGGAAGGAGAGTCAGAAGATGGACTTCCTGTGCTAATGCCTGAGCTGAATTTACTACCCCCATAATAATCCACTGCCCTTAGCCATTCCCCGTATTGGCCCTCCTTGTGCACTCCTACATCAATGCCAGAGAATCTCTTGGCACAACTTCTTTCAAGATGGCCAATGGTTCCACAGTAAAAGCATGTGTTCACCAGCTTCTCATACTGGAAACTAGCTCTGACTTGTGTATTGTTCAACCTTAAATTAGCCACCCTAGGCAAGGGTTTGGATACATCCACAATAGCCAAAAGCCTTAGAAAGCTTCCCTGATTTCCTCCTGCTTTAACAACTGTCACATTTTTAGTCTGCTTGAAAATCTGCCCTACTTTTAAACCCACATCAGTGCAGAGCCAGTTGATAGGAATGCCATTGACCTGAACCCATAGCTTAAGTTCAGAGAACTTAACATGTGTCTCCGTTAATCCTTCCTCCCATTCTGCCAATACCAGGTATTGATTTTCAAACACCCAGTTATGTCCCAACATAACCTTCTGTTTATCCGCAATGCTCCCAAATGTGAATTGAAAAAAGTTAGTTCGTTGCTCTTTAACCTCCATAGGAAATTGAATTTGCCAGATTGATCCCATCTTACGTTTAATGCCAATCAGACTAGCTCGCCGATCTCCAATAATTCTCCCAAATAAACTGCGCTTGCATTCCTCTGCACTGATTTTAATATCATCTTCTCTGAGATCGATAAAGCAGCTTTGTGATTCTGATAGATCTATATTTTGGAGCTTACTCCCAAAATCTTCTGCGTCTACCTCCTCCCCAGCAATGGATGACCCCCCAGGATCTATATAGCTCTGAAGATGAGAAACCCTCCAAAATAAAACCCTAGCCCCCTTATCACTGAAAAAGCAATGAGAAGTTTAAGAATATAACGGGCTTTAATCCAACCTAAGATGGAATGAAGCTCTTCTAAAAGAGAATTCAATCTTCCCCCCAAAAGAATTATCGCTCCCCAAAGACAGAATCTATCGCTCCCCCAAGAGAGAATCTATCCAGGTCTATCGTTAAAAAAGAGAAAAGTTCGATACTACAGTATGCGACTTTGAATATGGGCAAAAAGGTCATTTCTTATTCATGCAAAATCTGGAATTGACACGTGTCTAGCCAGCTGGCTTGGACATTTAGAGATACTGAGAAACCCTAATCTTACTCCATTCACGTCATTTTCTCTCGCATCTCTTAACTCTCTTTCAGCGACTCTCTCTTTTCTTTATTCTCTGTACTGATAACCCTTATCTTCATATTTTGTTGAACCATTTCCGCCGATAATATTTCCAAAAAGTATGTTTCATCAGCGATTTTGTTATGCTTTTCAAACCAATATTGAAAAATATATTTGAGAATGCTGGATTTTATTTTATTTTTATGTTTTTTGAACAAATTTTTCAATTAAAATAGTTATGACATGATAGATCTGTAAAGATTTGTATTATTTGTGTACTTAACACTGACAAAGTACTAAGGGAGAATCAATGGCAAGAACTAGAAGTGGATAAAAGTTCTTAGGGAGACAAATGGATCATACTTGAGGATTGGAACGATATTTGTATCAGAGAGGACAAATGAGGAGGTAGAATCAGAAGTGCTAGTAGCTTGAGGATTCAATGATTTTATCTTTAGGAAGGGACTGGAGGAGTTGAAGATGGTTGGGTATTAGTACACATGGGCTAATAATCGGGAAGCATAAGGTTTGTTGAGGAGAAATTAGACCGTGCATTTGCATCTGTGGAGTGGATGGAGGAGTTCAATAATGCCTCTATCATCAACCTAGTCAGAAGTGCCTTTGACCACTCATTGTTGCTTTTAGACACAAGGATCAGGCAACCTAAAACCTAAAAGAATATTTCTATTTGAGAAAGGCTGGCTCAAAAATGTTGAAGTAGAAGATGTGGTTGAAACAACCTGGGCATCTACAGTCCGCGACACACCTTTCTACAAGTTGAAGGAGAAAATTAAAGCAACTAGAGTGGCTTTACTTCAATGGAGTTCTCAGTTCAAAAACGAAAACCTTAATTGCATTTCAGATTTATCTCAGAAGGCTTGACAGCTTAAGACACATAGGCAGAGAAGACCATTGGGAAGAATGGGAGGTTGTGAGGATTGAGTTATAGATCTAGCTCATAAACAAGAAGAACTTTTTTGGCAGCAAAGATCTCGAGTTCACTGGTTGAAAGAGGGTGATGACAACACAATATTTTTTTATGCATACACCAAACATAGAAGAAAACTGAAATCTATCAGCAGGTTGAGTGCAGGGGAGAATCTCATATGCCAATCTTATGTGGAATTTGACGCTCACGTCTTTGAATATTTCAGCACTCTGTTCACCACTGAGGGATTTCTTGGGGGAAAGACTCTTCTTTCTCTCCTTCCACACACAATCCCTCCTGATATGAACATTGTATTGCTCAATGAGGTAGATGAGGAAGAGATAAAAGCAGCCTTATTCAGTCTTGCATTAGACAAATCACCTGGAGAGGATGGTATGAGTGCCTTATTTTTCTAGCATTTCTGGCCTCTTGTCAAACCTGATTTAATTGAAGCCATTAAGAGATTTTTTTTTTATTCTGGTTTGTTACTACAATACTGGAACCATACCTTAATCACATTGGTTCCTAAATGTAACCCTGAGATGCGTAGCCAATATAGATCAATCAGTCTATATAGTGTTATGTATAATATTCTTTCTAAAATCCTTACTCTCAGACTGAAGGTATGTTTAGAAGCCTGTGTCAGTTCCTTTCAGTAAGCATTTTTTCATGGCAGGCAGCTTCTAGACAATGTGGTTATTGAACATGAGGCCTTCCACTTTTTAAACAGGCACAGAACTGGTAAGAACTACTCCATGGCTTTGAAATTAGACCTTATGAAAGCATTTGACGGTGTGGAGTGCAGGTTTCTCAAAGGTATTATGCTCAGGATGAGTTTTGAGGCCCAATTTGTTAAATTGATTATGGGTTGTATTTAATGGTAAGTTGTGTGGAATGGCATAGCCTTCCAGGGGTCTGAGACAAGGGGATCTCCTATCTCCTTATCTATTCTTAATTGTCTCTTAACTTCTAACTGCCTTGCTATCTAATGATGTGGATAAGGGTATCCTGCATGGTCTGAAGTTGTCTCAAAATGGACATTCTTTTTCTCATTTCATTTTTGCAGAACCTGTTAGAGATATGCTGTAAAAGCTATGTTTTGCAGATTCTATCGATTCTATTTTGATCTGGCCATCATGTTTCAACAAAGTACATATGTTTGCAGTTTATTTATTTATGCAAATCATAATTCATGTCTTATATTGAGATAGTGTGGTTCAAAGTGCTTCGTGTTGGTGTTATATAGTTAAGCTTTGCTTTAGTGGATATTACACTTGTTATTTCTTGATGAATGAGAATTATGTTTGGTTAAATAAGTTCCACGTTCTGTTGTTTTGCATGTAGATAAGTGGGTCGTCATCGGGCGTACCGAAGATCACTATATCAGTTACTTGCGAAACAAGAATCATTGGTTCACGACCTAGATGGAATTGAACAACCCATCGGAACGGTTGTAGTGTCAACCGTAGGTTTGTCTTGACCGATTAGTTGCACTAGTACATTTATGTATTGAACAGGATCCCAGAGAGGGATGTTCGTTTTATACTGATCGTCGTAAACGAACTAGGCCTCAGTTAATTATTGTGTGCTCTTAACCCGTAAGATATTAAATAGGCATGTGCACATAATTGTTGTTGCTTTGATTCTTTGGGTGAGATCCAAGCCGGGTCGACATACTTAATGAATTGGGTAATGACATTATGTGTTCGATGTGCTATTAGGATATTTACGGTCACCATGTGCGTTAGTATGATGATGTCCCCGAAGTGAGTTCATGAAAGAATATTATGCTAAACCCTGCAGGTGGATTTATTCCGGCATAATATGAATGCTATGAGCGAGCGCTAGCTTCGGTAATATAATATATTAATTAATTCTTGATTATTAGTGATCGAATTAATTAATGGACATTATATCTTAAACATGGGGAGGTAAATCGGATAATTATAATAAGGAGTCTCAAATGTAATTTGGGATAGGTGAGGGGAGTGCAATAATATTATTGTGGTGGACTTTAATATTATTAATATATTAATTGTGGGGTTGCTCCACAGTATTAATATATTAGAAGCCCTTATCCTGTTCTCCTTAGGGTCCCTACTGTAGCTCTATATATACAGCATTAGGCTCATGGAAGAAGAGAAGAATCCCAATCCTTGGGAAACGTCCAGCCCTCTCTCTCTCTGTCTCTCTTCCAAGGAGTAGTTCTATTTCTTGTGCTCCACCGATACAAGATCTAGATAGCTGTTTGAGAATACAGTAGAAGATCTTAAGGTATATACGGGATTCCAATCAGATCTATCATACATCCAAACCGGAGACCAAAACCAGCAAGTGACCATACCAAGACGACCAGGACGACGAGACGAAGAGATCGCCGTCGAGATCGCCGCCAGCCGCCGCCGCACGCGCCTCCACGTGCCGCCGGAAGGGAGCAGCTGCCGGAGCTTACTCGCGCGTATGAGAGCACGTGAACCGTCCGATTTCCGATCGGTCAACGCCGTTGACTTCGCCGTGACGTCAGCTTTCTGGATTGGTCAAGTTTGTTTGATTCCGAGAAGATTTGATTTGCGGTCGACTGTTCGGGCCAGCCAGATCTACATAAATTTTAAGCAGTAAGTTTTCTTCATCGAACCTTTAGATCCGCTGCGCATAGGTTTATGTTGAATGTTTGTCCGTGATTTGTGCATATCGAGATCCTCATATGTCCCAACACTTCGAACGGAAAGATCACCTATCAGTTCCTTATAAGACCAAACTATTTGTTCACAGTGTAGACATGCAGTGAGACCCTTCTTAGAAAAAGACTGTAGTGTATTCTTGATTCAGTTGGTCTTTGACTGAAGAATTACACTAGCACTTATGATAAGTGTTGAACAGGACCGCAGAAGGATAAGATTATGAGACTCACTGATCGTCGTTGTAATCTAGACTTCGGTGATTGATGTGTTCTCTTAAGCTGTAAGATAATATAAAATATGCATATATATTCACTTCTTGTTTATTTGATTTACCAAGTGATTCCTATTTTTATTAGGATGACATACGAGGTATTTTGGTAAATAAGAATAATTATATGATGTGCTATTATAAATTATATATGGTCACTATGTTCCAGGGCGCTGGATTGATGACGTCCCCGAAATGAGCTCAGGAATGTACATTATGTTAAAACCCTGCATGTAGACGATTGTCTAACATAATGGTCAAGGATCTGAGTGGTACTAATTTCAGAAATGAATAAGAAGTTAATTATTTTTTCGGTAATTTAATTAATTAACAGACGTTATTCTTAAACATAGGGAGGTAAATCGATCAATTGGGTTAATATTATTTAATCATGGCGGCTCGAATTTATTGATATATATGAGCTAAATGGGGAGAGCAATAATATTACTCTGGTGGGATATTTTATTATTTAATTTCATTTAATAAGGAATTAATTTTATTCTATATTTATTATTGCATTAGGAAGGGAATATTCCTACTAGAATCTTGTCTAATGTTAGACTATATTTAACGGTGACCCAACCTTGTCACCAACAAAAGATAAAAGAAAATTAAAAAAAAAAGGAAAAATAGAGGAAAAAGTGTGACCCAGGTCACAATGTGACCTTGGGTCACAACCGGTTAGGGGGACAATTTTGGGGTTGTCCCATTTTTATTGGACAAGTGGTTTTTTTTGTTTCTAAAA
The DNA here is from genome assembly GCA_902706635.1 of Striga hermonthica. Lineage (NCBI taxonomy): Eukaryota > Viridiplantae > Streptophyta > Magnoliopsida > Lamiales > Orobanchaceae > Striga > Striga hermonthica. The sequence continues at coordinate 10,765,383 of CACSLK010024742.1, forward strand.
AAAATAAAAAAATATCAAAATTCATATTTTTCATTCTCTAAAAATAGAGACCACACATGATATATTTTAGAATACAATTGCAATTTTTAAATAAATCAAAATAAAATAAATATTTAGGTTGAATTGGGTTGGAGATTAAGATAAATTAGGTTGGAATATTGAGTTGTTTATGTGGAGGAGAGAGAAATAACTTTTAATTATTAGGTTGGATTGGGGATAAGGATAGTCTTAGGAGACTTGAGAGTCTTCTAGAAGGTGATGAGTAGTAGGAGAGTTCTATCCTATATTGGTGTAACACCCCACTTTGATTTTACAGAAATTCCGGACTTTCCAAAAATCAGTATAAAATTTTCGAGATCATTTTCGAAATTTAATGGGTGTTAAACAACATTTTTCATAACCCAAGTCTTATCTGGGCTCACGGGGATTCATTACCCGGTTTTCACAAATGGTTTTCATTAACCAAAGCATATCACGAGACACAATTCTCAAACATGAATATTTAAACAAAACCATCATACCCCATAATCAAGGGTTCCACAAGTTTCCCAAAAACAAACAAGTCATAAGTTTTGGAAAAAGGTTTAAACAAGTCTCCACATAAAAGGTCCATAAAAGCCTTATTTATTCTACGGAAGCATAAAATGCATAATCAAATGACCGACCCACTCGCCTCTTCTCGTCACCCTGCTCCTGCCTAACCTACATCGGTGAAGAGCAGGTGGGGATGAGCACAAGATGAAAAGCGTGCTCACCACTATGCAAATATATCACAACATAAATAATGTAGAGGAGGTATGGTTATAGTATGAACATAAAACAATTATTCTGTCACGTCTCCTAATCACATCACCACATAATACCCACATGTACACATCTTTCATTAGCCAAGGAAAGGGGATTCATTACCCTAACTCATGGGGGTACGTGCCATACGACAAGGCACGACCTTTCATTAGGTCTTACGGAGACTTACCTCGCAAGGTAACCGTATTACATGGACGGGGACAACCGTACCGACGGCCGAATCGACTCACGCCGATAGGCTACATGGTTTACGTACATACTAAAATCATACCAATTCAACATTATAATAAACACATATGGCATAGAAAATTTTAGATTAAAACCCACCTGGTAGAGCAAAGGAATAAGGCACACAATCAGGAGTAGGCAGCGAGCACGGCTCGTCAGACACCTACAACAATTATTATACTAAGATCAACACCTATTTGACCTTAGGGAACGAACACAAGCATACATTGGTCGAACTTGATTCAACCAAGTAGTTCGTGTAGTTCCGTGGACATTGGAACACTTGGATTCTACACTTAGACTTGACCAAAATGCATATAAACACCACACATAGACTTAGCACGCAAAACAAAGTCAAACAGGTCAAAAGCACACACAAGGGTTCGGGAAAAATAATAAGAAGGCTTGGGACGGGCCCCGGGCTACTCGCTGGCATGGTCATGCGTAGCTGGGCGCTGTTGGGATGCGCACGGGCGCTGTGATACGGAAGTGGTCATCAACCCAGGCGAGTCAGAGGATGAGGATGGCGACGGTCTCAATATATGGTTGGACAACATGCTAGAGGAGCCTACAAGTCCGATTTACCGGCCATCATGTGTACGAGATTGGCCAAAGGGATGTGGTCCGAAGTCAAAAAACAAATCTAAGAAGTACAAGGCCAAACAAGCTCGAAGGAAACGCAAAATAAAGGAAGAGAAGTGTTGGTGCAAGCCTTGTGCAAGGAAAAGGCGAGTTTGAAGAATGCAAGCTCGAAGGAGAGGTAAGCAAAGAATAGATGATGGTTGGATATGGCGAGCTGGAGATTGTATTGGGTTGGAAGGTTGGGACCCCTGGCCAACGGATTCGAGTGACAATGGGGTCGAGGGAGATCGGCTATCGGGCGTATGGCGCGCATCGTGCCATGATGCGTGCGATAAGGTGGTGCACACGGCGTTGGGCGCACGCGGGTCGTGCGGATTAGGCAATCAGAGCACGGGGGTGCAC
>CACSLK010024742.1:10783727-10794304 GCA_902706635.1 Striga hermonthica
TGGACTCTTCGATAAAATATTGAATTCGGTAAGTAGGTTCACCGAGTTCGACTGGGACTACGACTTCTGATCCGTAAGTGAGTGAGAACGGGGTCTCGCCAGTGGAAGTTCGGGAAGTTGTCCGATAGGCCCATAGAACGTGTGGCAATTCCTCAGGCCAAGCTCCTTTGGCAGCGTCAAGTCGGACTTTGAGGCCATTTTTTATGAGCTTGTTCACAGCTTCAACTTGACCGTTGGATTGCGGGTGGTAAGGTGAAGAGAAAAAGTGTTTGATGCTATATTCTTCGCACAGGGACTCAAGTCGCTTGCCTTCGAACTGTCTACTGTTGTCGGTAATGATGGAGTTCGGTACTCCGAAGCGCTAGATGATTGATTTCCATACAAAGTCAATGACTTTCTGTTCGGTTATCGTGACCAACAGTTCGGCTTCGGCCCACTTAGTGAAATAATCAACTGTTACGATGGAAAATCGGACGTCTTCTTTTCCGGTTGACAGGGGACCTATGAGATCGATCCCCCATTTGGCGAAAGGCCATGGACTGTAGATGGATTTGAGCTCCTCAGGAGATTGGTGGACGTTGGGTGCGAATATTTTCCATTTCGGACATTTGCGAACACATGCGGCGGCGTCGGTTTTTAAGGTCGGCCAGTAATAACCCTGTCGCAAGACTTTGTAAGATAAGGCCTGTGCACCGGGGTGACTTCCGCAAATTCCTTCATGGACTTCTTCAAGGATATACCGTGAGTCAGATTCATTCACGCATTTTAAAAGCGGGATGGAGTATCCTCTTTTGAAAAAAATTTCGTTGTCCAGTGTATATCGTGCTGCTCGGATTCGAAGTGCCCGAGCTTCTTTTGGGTTTGAAGGTAGGGCCCCGGTTTCTAAATACCGAATGATAGGATCCATTTACGTTGGAGATTTTTGCGACGTCGTCACCGGATCAACAACCGCGACCTCAGGAAGGAAGGTCGACGGCTGCTCTTGTTGTTCGACTTGGACATACTCCATACTTTCCATCCCAGTACTTGAGGCTAACCGAGACAAGGCATCAGCTTGAACATTAAGAGTTCGTGGAATGTGTTCTACATCTATAGAGAACTTTGATAGCTTCTTTTTTGCCAAGGACAAATACGGTGTCAGCCGAGGTTCTTTGACTTCGTATGAGCCATTAATTTGGTTGACAAGGAGTTGAGAATCTGAGAAAACTTTGAGTTGCTTCACATTCATGGACTCAGCCAAATTTAGTTCGGATAGCAAGGCTTCGTATTCGGCTTCATTGTTGGTTACAGGGAAGAGAAATTTTACCGAATGGCAGAATAATCGATTTTCGGGGTTTGCCAAGACTATTCCTACACCTGCTCGGTTTGCTGTTGAAGAACCGTCGATGTAAAGAACCCACGGCTGATTGTCCTCATGAACTGTTATGGCCGGAGTAAATTCAGCGATGAAGTAGGATAAGGCTTGTGCCTTGATTGCGGTCCTCGGTTGATAATGGATGTCGAATTGTGCAAGCTCGATTGCCCATTTTATCTTGCGTCCCGAGGTATCAGGTTGGTGCAGGACTTGTCGCAATGGATACGAAGTGCGAACCGTTACAGAATGTTCTTGGAAATAAGGTCGTAATTTTCGGGCGGCAATAACAAGTGCAAACGTCAGCTTTTCCATAGGGGGTAACGTAGTTCGGCATCATGTAGGGCTTTGCTGACGTAATAAATGGGTGATTGTAACGTCCCCTCGTCACGTACTACAACGGCGCTAATCGCCGAATCACTGACCCCGAGGTACAAGAATAGAATTTTCTCGGGTTTTTGCTTTTGTAACGTCGGTGGTGAGGCGAGTGCTTTCTTGATGCTGATGAGGGCTTTCTGACACTCTTCGGTCCACTCGAAACTCTTTCCTTTTTTGATTGCTTCGAAAAAAGGTTTACACCGATCTGTGGATTTGGAGATGAACCGGTTCAATGCTGCAAGTCGGCCAGTTAGGGCCTGAACACCCTTGACCGAAGTCGGGGGAGTTAGCTCTTGAATGGCTTTAATCTTGGTCGAGTTAGCTTCAATTCCACGTTGGCTGACCATATAGCCCAGAAATTTTCCAGACTCAACTCCGAAGGTGCACTTCTTGCGATTCAAAACCATAGAATTAGATCGGAGAATATTGAACATGTCCTGAAGATGTGTTATGTGATCGGACGCGTGCACCGATTTGACGAGCATGTCGTCTAAGTAGACTTCCATGGTATGTCCGATCATTTTCGTAAACATTTTGTTGACAAGACGCTGATAAGTGGCCCCAGCGTTCTTCAACCCAAATGGCATCATGGTATAACAGTACAAACCCCGTGCTGAATAGAATGAGGTGTGTTCGGAATCTTCGGGATCCATAGGAATTTGATTATACCCGGAGTAGGCATCCATAAAACTCATCAACTCGTGTCCCGATGTGGCATCAACCATATAGTCTGTATGAGGGAGTGGATAACTGTCTTTCGGACACGCTTTATTCAAGTCGGAAAAGTCGATACAAAACCTCCACAGGCCATTGCTCTTCTTGACGAGAACGGGGTTAGAGACCCATGTCGAATACTTGGCTTCTTTAACGAACTTGTTGTCGATGAGTTTCTTTACTTCCTCTTCCAGCGCTTTCTGACGATCCGGTCCCAACTTTCTTCGTTTTTGCACAATTGGCCGGACAGTTCGGTCGAGGTTTAATTTATGGCTAGCGACACCGGGGTCAATACCCTTCATATCTTCGTGCTTCCAAGCGAAAACATCAGAATTTTGTTTGAGAAACGAAATGAGTTTTGACCGGAGAGGTTCTTGAAGACGACTTCCTATGCGCAACGATTTATGGAAGACTAGTTCGTCGATATAGATCAGTTCTGTGTCGTCCCTGGGTTCGGCTCGATCACTCCGGCTTTTTTCTTTGAATTGGGCCCTCGGGTCCAACTCGTACTCTTCTAGGAGTGGCTCTTTTCCGGGCCGTCTATCTCGGTCTTCAGACAAGGGATCGGAGGTGGAAGGAGCAGTGACATTGTGGTTCGGTTCTTCGGAAATCGTGTCATCCGAGGTGTTCTGTCGTGGGGAATTGTCATCATTACCCGAAGTGATGGAATAGACTCCGCTGGAAGGCATGAAAGTGACAAGTTCTCGAGCTTCTTTTTGCTCTCCGAAATGTGTCCCTTCTCCTCGTGTAGTCGGGAATTTCAACGCGTAATGAAAAATTGAAACTGCGGCTCGGAGCTTGTATAAAGCTGTTCTTCCGATGATCACATTGTATTCGTTACTGATGTCGAGAACTTTGAAAGTTTCCATGACGAGCTTAGTGACATTCTCTGAAGTGCCAAACCTGACAGGTAAAGTGATCTCGCCGATAGGCTTTGAAATACTTCCGTTGAATCCCTGTATTTGGTCATTACAAGGTCGGATGTCGGCGGGATCAAGTCCCATTTTGTCAAAAGCTTTTAGCATCAAAATGCTCGAGTAGGCCCTAGTATCTACCATAACACGGTGTACTGGAATTCCGCAGATAGGAACGGTAATAACGAGTGCGTCAGAATGGGGGTGTGCGAAATGATTGGCATCCTCCATATTAAAAGTTATGGGGCAGTTTCGGTTATTGAGGATGTCTCTCAGATCAGTAGTGTACACTTGTTTGCTGGAATTGTAAGCTTGTCGGGCGTAAGCTTTGATTTGCCGACGGGATAATGTACTCCGGGTGTTGTTAGTATTAACACGGTGGACAGTTATTTGCATCTTGCTAGGAGATCTGCTTCGCTTGCGTTTTCGAGAGGTTCTAGTTGAATTGGAATCGAGCATTTTCGAAGTGAACATGAATACTTCCTTGTCTCCTTGCCGGATACGTTTCGGCATAACACCTCGGTCCTCCTCGTCATCTTCGTCATAAGACTCAATTTGACGTCCTGGGCCCCGTTTCTGGGGATCGATATTGCGGTAGAACTTTCTGAGCTGCGGATGGCCGATTAAGTGCAATAAGGCCGCTAACAAGCTTAAGCATTCTTCAATATTGTGCCCTGGCAATTTGTGATAATCGCAATATCGGGATTTGTCTAATTTCTCCTCGGGCATCCGGAGTGGCTTGGGATCTGGCAAGATGCCTTTCCCTTTGATTTCTTCATATATGGTGGCAGCCCCGGTCGAATATACGGTCTGATAACCGGATTTCACATCGGTAGCATACTGTTTTCGGGCTGTTCGTACTTCAGGATCGTTGGGATCTCCTCGGGGAGGCCCTCTGAACTGAGTTTTTTTTTGCTTTTCAAAAAACTTGTTTTTCTTTTTCTCGTCGGTTCCCGCCTTAGATGACTTCGGGTTAAAATTAAAGTCGGGGACCGACATGGCTTCCTCGGCTATGATGTGTTGCTGAGCTCGAGCAAGAAATTCTTAAAAGGTGTTTGGCTTATTTTGACACAATGTCCAGCAGAAAATCGAGTTCGGTTTCAGCCCGGCAATAGCCATGACAAGCAGGGTTTCTGGATGACAAGGCTCCATATTCTGAACTCGGTCATTAAATCGGGCAATGTAATCCTTGACGCTTTCATCATCTTTTTGAGTTACGTTCGCAAGGGATTCTTTTGGAATTAAACATACTTGGGCCCCGATGAAGTGAGATCGAAAGGCCGACCTCAGCTGTTGCCATTTCCAGATGGAATGAGGAGGAAGAGAATGGTACTATTTTTGAGCCCGAGGTCCCAGTGTAAGGGAAAACATTCGGCACCGAAGTGCATCCGAGGCCCCATGTAAGTCCATCCAAGATGTGTAATGACCGAGATGCGAGTCAGGATCCGAGGTTCCGTCGTATAATCTGATCTGAGGTACTTTGACTTTCCCGGACACAGGTTCCGAGGTGAGCTCCGGCGTAAGGGGGGAGTCGGCTTCCAGATATACTTGTGCCGAGGTCGAGGCTCGCCGAGGGGGGTCTTCGGGTATACGTTGCCGGCTTTCTAGTTCGGCAATCCTTCGTCGTAATGTTTCAAGTTCGGATGATTCTTGGCGAGCCCAATTCCTTTCAATGTGTTGCCGAAGGTCGGTCTGCGCCGGGTTGGCAGGGATTCGGTGTTGCGCATGAGGTGGAGATCGTCGTGAATGTCCAGACTGATTTTCAGCGGTTTCTTCATGAGGAAGCACTTGGGGATTGCGTCCAACGTTGGTGCGACGCATGGTTTGTTCCGGAGGAGGTTGCGACGCTCGACTGCGAGGTTGAGACGTGGCGTGAGATGTGGTTCTTCTGCCGTCTTGCCGCGCCGGGGGATTCTGCGGATTTGCGGGTGTTGTGGGTATTATGGAATGTCCTGGGGCAGTCGTTTATGCTCCAGGGATCGTTTGAGCCATCAGGGTAGCAAACCCACGTGCAAACTCTGAATTTTGAAACAGAACAGTGTAATCTGGTACATGGGGAGCTACGACTTGTCGTCTGGCAGATTGCGCAGCGCTGCGACTGTGGCCATCTCGTGAAGTATGACCACGATGATCAGAATGAGACATGAGTGATATGGCTGACGTGAATCACTACACAAAACTCGGAGAGTTGCCTCAAATTACTTATGAGGCCCTCCTTCTAGCGCCAAACTGTTATATGATTCTTAACAACGATTTAGTTCTGCTTTTATTTCGTAGTGATGATTAATTTGAGCGTAAAGCATGTAAAAAATACTAAACAATGGTCCCGGTCCGAGGTGAACCGAGGTGAAAAGCTTCTATGAGCTGTTTCGCGTTTCGTTATATGAGATCGGTTTTTCAGGAATTCCATCCCGTACAAATACCGTTAGCTAGCTATTTATAGTGACTTTTTGGTATATACATCGAGATCTGTGCATTGTTTTTCCGATAAAGCTACTTTTGTTGGGCGGCAGAGCTAGTGGGCCCTATGCAAATGATGACAGATCTCGTGGATCGTGAGAGGGGCGTGTAGGTGCCTTGTCACCTGCTTTAGGAGGTGATGACCTCGGTTCACGTTGACCTCAGTTTGGACTGACTTCGGCGGGTAAGGATCACTTCGGTCTTCTACGGTCGTACCGGTTTATATTGCGAACCGAGATGACTTTATTACGTTGGTGTTCGAGTCAAATTTGCTTATGGTGCTGTTCAAGGTCCTTAATCGTGTTTTAGCGAGTCGGATGATAACAGAGATGATAAAATGAGAGGCAACGGAGGAGAGGCCACCGCCGTCGTTGTGGGATCGAGATTTGGATGGCGGGGATGATCTTTCGCACTACTCTTCCTGCGGTGGTGAACCGGATACTACGGCGCCGGCTCGGCCATGGGTACCCCTGCTTTCGGGGCAGCTCGTGCGGGGACCCAGATTTTGGGCCGTTGAGGGGTTTTAGACTCGGGGAAGAAAATGTTAATTCTCAGAATCGTGAGGCGAATAGGATGTTATTGATCTGTGGTGAATCGAATTTGAATGGGAAAATTGAAGGTTTTGATGTGGGTGGCCGATGGAGAAATAGGGTTTTTATTGGGATTGAAAACGAAACGATTGGTGGGGCGAGTGTTTTGAATTCGGATGATTTTCCGTTATTTTGTAATGATGTTCACAACAATGCTGAAATCAAGAACTCATTATATTAAAAATTTGGTATATGTGCAAATAAGTATGCAAAATTTGGTAAAGTTGCAAATAAATATTTATTAGATGTATAAATGTAATATAAAGTGTATTGAATGGTACGTGGTGCAAATTCCTTTTCCTAAAAAGCATCTTGGGCCAGTATTTTAACAACGGGGCACTATTTAACATATGCCTGCCGAAAAAAATTAAACAAACGGCCCGGTAGGAAGAATGGAGCAGTATGCGACTTTGAATATGGGCAAAAAGATCATTTCTTATTCATGCAAAATCTGGAATTGACACGTGTCTAGCCAGCTGGCTTGGACATTTAGAGATACTGAGAAACCCTAATCTTATTCCATTCACGTCATATTCTCTCGCATCTCTTAACTCTCTTTCGGCGACTCTCTCTTTTCTTTATTCTATGTACTGAAAACCCTTATCCTCATATTTTGTTGAACCATTTCCGCCGATAATATTGCTAAAAAAGTATGTTTCATCGACGATTTTATTATGTTTTTCAAACCAATATTGAAAAATATATTTGAGAATGCTGGATTTTATTTATTTTTTTATGTTTTTTGAACAAATTTTTCAATTAAAATCATTATGACATAATAGATCTGTAAAGATTTGTATTATTTGTGTACTTACACTGACAAAGTACTAAGGGAGAATCAATGGCAAGACCTAGAAGTGGACAAAAGTTCTTAGGGAGACAAATGGATCATACTTGAGGATTGGAACGATATTTGTATCAGAGAGGACAAAAGAGGAGGTAGAATCAGAAGTGCTAGTAGCTTGAGGATTCAATGATTTTATCTTTAGGACGGGACTGGAGGAGTTGAAGATGGTTGGGTATTAGTACACGTGGGCTAATAATCGGGAAGCAGAGGGTTTGTTGAGGAGAAATTAGACCGTGCATTTGCATCTGTGGAGTGGATGGAGGAGTTCCATAATGCCTCTGTCATCAACCTAGTCAGAAGTGCCTTTGACCACTCATTGTTGCTTCTGGACACAAGGATTAGGCAACCTAAAACCTAAAAAAAGATTTCTATTTGAGAAAGGCTGGCTCTAAAAGGTTGAACTGGAAGATGTGGTTGAAACAGCCTGGTCATCTACAGTTAGTGGCACACTTTTCTACAAGTTGAAGGAGAAAATTAAAGTAACTAGAGTGGCTTTACTACAATGGAGTTCGCAGTTCAAAAGCGAAAACCTTCACCGCATTTCAGATTTATCTCAGAGGCTTGAAGTCTTAAGACACATAGGCAGAGAAGACCATTGGGAAGAATGGGAGGTTGTGTGGAATGAGCTATAGATCTAGCTCATAAACAAGAGGAACTTTTTTGGCAACAAAGATCTCGAGTTCACTGGTTGAAAGAGGGTGATGAAAACACAATGTTTTTATTATGCATACACCAAACATAGAAGAAAACTGAAATATATCACCAGGCTGATTGCAGGGGAGAATCTCATATGCCAATCTCAGGTGGAATTTGACACCCACATCATTGAATATTTCAGCACTTTGTTCACCACTGAGGGATTTCTTGGGGGAGAGACTCTTCTTCCTCTCATTCCACACACAATCCCTCCTGATATGAACACTGTATTGCTCAATGAGGTAGATGAGCAAGAGATAAAAGCAGCCTTATTCAGCCTTGCATTAGACAAATCACCTGGAGAGGATGGTATGAGTGCCTTATTTATCCAGCATTTCTGGCCTCTTGTCAAACCTGATTTAATTGAAGCCATCAAGAGATTTTTTTTTTTATTCTGGTTTGTTAGTACAATACTGGAACCATACCTTAATCACATTGGTTCCTAAATGTAAGAACCCTGAGATGCTTTGCCAATATAGATCATTAGTCTATATAGTGTTATGTATAAGATTCTTTCTAAAATCCTTACTCTCAGACTGAATGTGTGTTTAGAAGCCTGTATCAGTTCTTGTCAGTAAGCATTTCTTCATGGCAGACAACTTCTAGACAATGTGGTTATTGAACATAAGGCCTTCCACTTTTTAAATAGGCACAGAACTGGTAAGAACTACTTCATGGCTTTGAAATTAGACCTTATGAAAGCATTTGACCGTGTGGAGTGCAGGTGTCTCAAAGGTATTATGCTCAGGATGGGTTTCGAGGCCCAATTTGTTAAATTGATTATGGGTTGTATTTAATGGTAAGTTGTGTGGAATGGCATAGCCTTCCAGGGGTCTGAGACAAGGGGATCTACTATCTCCTTATCTATTCTTAATTGTCTCTTAACTTCTAACTGCCTTGCTATCTAATGATGTGGATAAGGGTATCCTGCATGGTCTGAATTGTCTCAGAATGGACCTTCTTTTTCTCATTTGCTTTTTGCAGAACCTGTTAGAGATATGCTGTAAAACCTATGTTTTGCAGATTCTATCGATTCTATTTTGATCTGGCCATCATATTTCAGTCAAAGTACATATGTTTGCAGTTTATTTATTTATGCAAATCATACTCCATGTCTTATATTGAGATAGTGTGGTTCGAAGTGTTTCGAACAGAAAGATCACCTATCAGTTCCTTATAAGACCAAACTATTCGTTTACAGTCTAGACAGACAGTGAGACCCCTCTTGGAAAAAGACTGTAGTGTATTCTTGATTCAGTTGGTCTTTGACTGAAGAATTACACTATCACTTATGATAAGTGTTGAACAGGACCGCGAAAGGATAAGATTATAAGACTCACTGATCGTCGTTGTAATCTAGACCTTCGGTGATTGATGCGTTCTCTTAAGCTGTAAGATAATATAAAATAGACATATATATTCACTTCTTGTTTATTTGATTTACCAAGTGATCCCTATTTTTATTAGGATGACATACGAGGTATTTTGGTAAATAAGAATAATTATATGATGTGCTATTATAAATTATGTATGGTCACTATGTTCCAGGGCGCTGGATTGATGACGTCCCCGAAATGAGCTCAGAAATGTACATTATGTTAAAACCCTGCAGGTAGACGATTGTCTAATATAATGGTTAAGGATCTTAGTGGTACTAATTTCGGAAATGAATAAGAAGTTAATTAATTATTTTTTCAGTAATTTAATTAATTAACGGACGTTATTATTATTATTATTTCGTAATTTAATTAATTAACGGACGTTATTATTTCGTAAACATAGGAAGGTAAATCGATCAATCGGATTAATATTATTTAGTCACGGAGCCTCGAATTGATTGATATATTAGGAGCTAAATGGGAAGAACAATAATATTACTCTAGTGGGATGTTTTATTATTTAATTCCATTTAATAAGAAATTAATTTTATTCCATATTTATTATTCCATTAGGAAGGGAATATTCCTACTAGAATCTTGTCTAATGTTAGACTATATTTAACGGGGACCCAACACAAGGGTCACCAACAAAAGATAAAATAAAATTAAAATAAAAAAAGAAAAATGAAGGAAAAAGCTTGACCCAGGTCACAGTGTGACCTCGGGTGACAACCGGTTGGGGGGGGGGGACAATTTTGGGGTACTTGTCCCATTTTTATTGGACAAGTGTATTTTTTTTTGTTTTTAAGAAAAATAAAAAAATACCAAAATTCATATTTTTCATTATCTACAAATAGAGACCACACTTGATATATTTTAGAACACAATTACAATTTTTTAAATAAATTAAAATAAAATAAATATTTAGGTTGAATTGGGTTGGAGTAAAGATAAATTAGGTTGGAATATTGAGTTGTTTATGTGGAGAAGAGAGAAATAATTTTTAATTATTAGGTTGGATTGGGGATAAGGATAGTCTTAGGAGACTTGAGAGTCTTCTAGAAGGTGATAAGTAGTAGGAGAGTTCTACCCTAGATTGAATTAGTAGATGGAATGGGATTAGGATTCCTTGGCCTAATGGGGTAAGCCCATATTTAGCACCTTCTTAAGGTCCCTAATGGAGCCTATAAATACACCATGTCCCAACCTCTCCTATGTTGTTGTCTTGGCCAATTTTTCTCCTACATA
>CACSLK010024742.1:10794920-10819602 GCA_902706635.1 Striga hermonthica
TCTCTGAGTCGGCAAAAATTTTAAAAGGTAAAAATCCATATCCTAACTATAGATTCCGCTGCGTTATGATTTTTTTCGATAAGTTCAATACTGTGCATGTTGTTTGACGTTCCTCATAGAACCCAACAAAACCCTACTATTCTGCAGGGCTGGGGTTTATCAAGCTCACACTCTTCTGAATTTATTTGAGCAGTACAGATTGTTTACAGGTCAGAGGGTCAACTTAAAGAAGTCCACCATTTTCTTCAGCAAGAACACTCCTTTGAATTTGCAAATCAGTATTGGAGGGGCTCTGAATGGTATCAAATCTCACCAGTCCACCAGGTATTTTAGGTATTCCTCTGAGTATTGGCAATTCTAAAAAGGAAGCATTTGAATTTCTGCTTAATGCAATTAGAGCTAAATTATCCAGTTGGAAGAATAAGCTGCTCTCACCGGCTGGGAAGGAAGTTTTGATTAAGGCAGTCTTGAGTGCTCTACCTATATTTGCTATGGCATGTTTCAAACTCCCAGTGTCAGTTGGTAACAAGATTGCTAGGCTTTGTGCAGCTTCCCCTTTCAAAATTAGTGCTTTCAAGGCCAAAAAGAGTCCAGTCCACCTTAAAGGTTCTGGTGGAGTAGGGGAGAGAATCAAGAGAAAGGAATACACTGGAAATCATGGAAATATCTGCATATTTCCAAGAGTGAAGGAGGACTAGGCTCCAAAGACATCAAGTTGTTTATTGAAACATTGATATGCAAACAACTCTGGAGAATCACCTCACAGCCAAACCTCTTGGTAAGAAAGATCCTCAAAAGCAGGTACTTCCCTCACACTTCTATCTTTGAGGATGTAAAATAGGGCTGAGCACGGGACGTTTCGGTTCGAAGATCCAGAAATCTCCGGAATCGAACGGAACTTCAGAGATTTAAAAAACTGGATCTCCAGAACCAAACCCGTGGTCCTAATAAATCTCAATTCAGTTTGGTTCGGTTTGGAGATTCTGTTCTAATGGGTCGATTCGGTACGGATCAGACATTTCAAAGATTTCGGAGATTTTTTTTTATTTTTTTTATATAAAATCTCCTAATTGCGTGAAAGATGGTACATATCATAGATGAAAGCAAATCATAAACCTCTCTTAATTTCAAAAGATATTTCACCAATTAATAGTAAGAGTATGTGGTTAAAATATAATTTATTTTATAAAAAAGTGATAATTATGTTTTAATTGCAAAGTATCACAATTTAATTTGAAAGATTTATATGATAAACATTTATATGCCAAAATATCCGCAAGTGATAAGACGTACATGGACAATAATATTTTAGAAATATATTAATTTGAAGATTGTTACTTGTTAAATAAAAGGATATTTTAGAAATATATTATGTCCAAATAAATTAATCACTTCCAGCTCATATCGTGATATTTGGATATAGTATATATAAATTTTATTTTGGAAAAGTGAAGATATTTGATTTATTAAGTTATAATTAATTTTATTAATAAAACAATCGATATATTCGTTCTTAATCTAATATTATAATAAAGATATCTTTCATTTATTTTTATAGAATATATCACCTTTAAATAAATAATTCTCTCTAAGTTTTGAGAAAGACTTATTTCATAAAGGCCGGTTTCCAAATATTCGGTATTTATATTTTATCAAGTTATTTTTAATGATTTTTTAATAAAATATTTGAAATGTTGGCTATTAAATTTTGTAGTAGGAAGAGTATATTAATTTAATTTTTTTTAAACAATTAATTCAAAAATGAGGTCTTGGATTTTAGTCTCATAAGCAATACCAAAATAAAATAATGTTTTTTTTTTATTTTTAAATTCTATTAACCTTCAATAGTGGATGTTTTTTCGCAACTCAATTTGAGATATAACTTATGATAGTTCTATGGACTTGTACATAATATATAGATTTTATTTGAACTTAATTATGTACAAAGATTAAAAAAATACATATGATAAAATAAGTTATAATATATATATATATATAGATTTTATGAATTGTAATCGGTTCTTATTCGGTTCCTCGGTTCGGTATGGTTATTTTCGGTTCGGTCCAGTTCGATTCTCGGTACGGATATTTTATGAATCTCCAGAACAGTACCAAAAAAATTTTCGGTAGGGTTCGGTTCAGAGATAGTCAAACGGTCAACGAATATTTATTGGTTCGGGGTGAATTCGTTTCGATTTTCGGAACAGTTCAGTAATCTCCAAGACCCATGCTCAGCCCTACTGTTAAATCACAAAGTAGCTCATGGTTGTGGAACTGGTGGCTAGGAATTCTACCTTTATTTGCTCAGGGATTTAGAATTGAGATCAGAAATGAGGCCTCTACAAGAATTGAGGATGTTTGTTGGATACCTAAGCTTCCTCACCAGAAACCATATTTGCTAGATCTGGCCAGAGGTCATCTGATATGGGTCAAGGACCTTTTGTGCAGTAATGGCAGTAGCTGGAATGAATGGTTGGTGAAACAGGTTTTCAATCCAGAGGAGAGCAAAGCTATCTTGGAAATTTCAACTTTGAACCCTGAAAGATGTGACAGAATGTTCTGGAGTCTTGAGAACAAGGGGGTATTTTCTGTTTTCTCCTCTTATGCATTTCTTGACCGCAGTAAAATCCAAGGCATGGATATCCTAGAGTGCAGTTCAAGTAAGAAGTCCACTATGGCTGCAAGATCAAGAAGCTGGCAACTGAAAAATCATAACAAACTGAAACACTTCTTATGGAAGTGTTACTCAGGTACTCTTCTTGTTAAGGTTTCTCTGGCTAAGAAGAGGATGAATATTGATATCACTTGTAAGTCATGTGGAGATGCACCTGAGACAATTGAACATGTTTTCTTTTCTTGTGAGAGGGATAAAAGACTCTGGGATATAGGCCCTGTTCATTGGGATGGTATGGACCAGGCAGGCACCAGATTTTCTTCTTGGTGGTGGCATATTTGTGCTATTTGTCATTTAAAGGTCCATGAGAAGAGGATCCATCTGACCACATACATGCTTTGGTGCATGGCTGTGGAAAGCGAGGAACTTATGGCTATTCCAGGAGACAAAGTTGTCAATGAGGGTGATGCTTTCAGCAACCATCAGAGACTGGCACGAGTACTCTTCTTTGATTTCTTTTTCTAGTTATGTGATTTCCATTTGGGTTTTGTAGTAGTGGTTTGAGGTTGTGTTCTGACGAGAAATCTTTGCTAGGTTTGGCAGTGGTTAAGTTAGCTTCCAATTTGGTCATTTTCTTTCTCCGTTGTTTCCTTGAATGGGGTTCTAGGCCACTTGTTGCGTGTCCTTTCAATTTTTTGTTTTGGCTTTTCAGTTCTTTGTATTCGAATATTGCTCCTTATGAGTTTATAATGCATCTATCGTTTCGAAAAAAAAAGATCTGTATTTTTTTGGTATTTTTATTTTTTTTAAAAAAACTCATATCATGAGCTTCCTGTTAGGGTTAGCTTCCGACGGACGGGAACCGCCAGCATCATGATTTTAAGAGGTCGATTATGACCCTGTTATATATTTAATCACAGTCAGAATTTTTTTTATTTATGTTTAATTTTTTTTGTCCGTGGATTCAAGTTATTTCAACGATGTTCTTTTTATATTTTTAAGATTTATTTTTTTTTTCTCTTTTATATGAATATAGGCAGATTAAACTAATTTTTATAAAAATTATTGAAAAAGTTATTATTTTTTCAAAAAAACTGATAAGATATTACGATAATATTGTGTTTCTTTTTATTTTAATTTTGAAAATTCTAATTTTGTAATTTTTGAAAATTTAGTTAACCGATTGTTCATTCCTTAGGAGGTTAGACAGCTTGACTGTACCTGCTATTCCTATGCACTCATAAATATGTTTTGAACATGTACTCACAGTTCTATATAAAATTTTCAGTTTTATGTTTGATTTTTTATCAGATGATTTAGTTTCTATCACTAACATCATCAACACTATAAAAGACCTTGTTGATGCTAAAAAATGTCAGCAACATGGGTGAACTGTACACTGCTCAGGGTACTTTGTTCAAAATGCACGAATTGATTTATTCAGGAAATGTGGGTTGAATAGGTGTTCTATTCGTGACTTTCGGATATATATTTTGTATGAGAAGAACGGAATAATCAATTCACAACAATTAGTATATGATTTTAACTATACAAAAGCAAGAAGCAAAAATCAAAGATGAAGCTTATTTTTTATTTGTCTCTAATGGAAGCCTTTTTTTTTGTGATCTCCTTTTGTGGAGATCTCATTTGTATAAGGTTGGATCCCCTTTTACAATAAAGGTAGCCAAGTATATATATGACCTCACATGTTCTCATGACGTAATGTATAATAAAATAATACAAATGATATTTTAATGTGTTGTGCTCACGTGGGGCCCAATTATGACACTTGACAGCTTCGATAGACGTCTGTCTTGTTGGTAGTATGCGTTCTCGAAACACGACTTCTTTATTGTATCTGGGTCGGGCTGGTGATATTAAATTCTGCTCGGCTCGGATGTGGGCAATCTTGACGTTTGAGGACTTGGTCGATATTAAATGATCCGCTTAGGGAGCCTGCTATTTGTATATTTATTTATTAAATATTTTAGTCCTTGTTTATTTTGCCACGTGCCGATCTTTGAATGATTGCATCCAAATTGGGTACCATCAAGAGGCCCCCGAATTTAGAGTATGTTCTAAACAGAACTGTTGTGAAGCCGCGTTTATTTACAGTTTGACAGATTCTTTCCTCTTATCTGTTGAGCTAAGGGCGTATTTTATGTCATGATAAATTGCGTTTGTGCGATACATAAGACCACATCTTTATCATATCGGCGTTTATTGAATGGATACGTGTTGATATGTAATTTCTGGGTGCTTTGAGACCCATGTACGCTTTCTTGATTGTTTTTAGGCTTTGGCCTGACGCGTTTGTGTTAGTTGTGCTCTTCTGCACTTTGACAAGTGCGAGTCAGTAGAATGGATGGACAATTCTTTGGAATTACTATTGAATAGTGCCTAAATGGCATAGTCGGGTAATTTGGTACCTGTTTTTGTGTTTGTGCCATATGACGTGCTTGTTTAATTTTCTGATTTGCGCGGGTGCTCAGGCCCCTTGGATTTTTAGGAACCTTTATGAAGATCTTGCTAATATGACTTGCTTGGCGGTTCTAAGTTAACCGCATTTGCGGCTCTTTGTCGCATTGGGGAGACTCGAAAGTTGATTTTTGTGACTGTTTTAGTAATTTATGTTGACATGGTCGGATAATTTGGCATCTGGTCTCTGACCTTGTTTCTCGTAAGAATACATTTTTAGATTCTTGACATGAGCGAGCTTCGAGCTCTTTGTCTATGTAAGCTTTTAGCTCTTTGTGTCACGCAAGAGTGTATGTGTAATCTGGGCATGTGATGAATGCGTGAGTTCATGAAGAATGTATATGATGGATGTTAGGTAGATGAGATTACCTTTTTCAATATTTCGTTGGGCCGTTTGGCTTTGAGATCGACTATAACTATGTTGAGGTGCTTTCGCACCTATACTTTGCCTTGTGGAACTGTTCTTGAGTTCGGTTCTAGTACTGAAAAGCACATTATCGGGTCCGTGGCCTTCCCGAACTACTTCAGAATCTGGGATTTTACTCTTGCAGAGTCATTTTATTTTTCGTCGAATGATGTATTCATCTCCGGATGGACGGATAAGCGTTGTCCGTCTTTTTACCCTCTAAGGATTATATTCGTTCTTCGCCGAACAAATTAACGTTGTTCGGTTGCTTTACCATTATAGGGTTTTATTTATTTTTTGGCGGACAAATTAACGTTGTCCGGTCGTCTTAACCTTATAGAGTTTTATTCGTTTTCGAACGAGCAAATTAACATTGCTCGAACGTTTACCCTTATAGGTTTTTATTAGTTTTTGACTGAGCAAATTAACGTTGCTCGAACGTTTACCCTTATAGGGTTTCATTCGTTTTTCGTGGCTCGTATGCCTTTAGTTTTATGGCATTGTGGCCTCGTGGCTCATAAGCTCAGCTGGAGTCGGGCTCGACGGCGAGGAAAATATAGACGTCGGATCAGCCAGAGTCGATGCTTTACGGCGAGGAAAATATGGATGTCGGCTCAGCCAGAGTCGAGGCTCTACAGCGAGCAGAATGTGGACGTCGATTCCGCCAGAGTCGATGCTCTACGGTGAGCAAAATATGGACGTCGGCATAGTCGAAGTCGAGGCTCTACGGCAAGCAAAATATGGACGTCGGCTAAGCCGGAGTCGAGGCTCTACGGCGAGCAAATCATGGACGTCAGCTCAGCCAGAGTCGAGGCTTTACGATGAGCAAATCATGGACATCGGCTCAGCCGGATTCGAGGCTCTACGGCGAGCAAAATATAGATGTCTGCTCAGCCAGAGTCGAGGCTTAAGGCGAACAAAACATGGACGTCGGCTCAGCCGGAGTCAAGGCCCTATGGCGAGCAAATCATGGACGCTAGTGCAGCCGAAGTCGAGGCTCTACGACGAGCAAATCATGGACATCGGCTCAGCCAGAGTCGAGGCTCTACGGCGAGCAAAATATGGATGTAGGCACAGCCAGAGTTGAGGCTCTACGGCGAGCAAATCATGGACGTCGGCTCAGCCGGAGTCGATGCTCTACGACAAGAAAAATTTGGACGTCGGCTCAGCCGTAATCAAGACTCTACGGCGGGCAAATCATGGACGTCGGCTCAGCTGGAGTCGAGGCTCTACGGTGAGCAAAATATGAATGTCGGCTCAGCCGGAGTCGAGGCTCTACGGTGAGCAAATCATGGACGTCGGCTTAGTAGGAGTCGAGGCTCTACGGCGAGCAAAATATGGGCGTCTGCTGAGCCGGAGTCGAGCCTCTACGGCAAGCAAAATATGGACGTCGGCTCAGCCGGAGTCGAGGCTCTACGGCGAGCAAATCATGGACGTCGGCGCTACCAGAATCGAAGCTCTACGGCGAGAAAATCATGGACGTCGGCTCAGCCAGAGTCGAGGCTCTACGGCGAGCAAAATATGGACGTTGGCTCAGCCGGAGTCGAAGCTCTACGACAAGCAAATCATGGACGTTGGCTCAGCCAGAATCGAGGATCTACGGAGAGCAAAATATGGACGTTAGCTCAACCAGAGTCGAGGCTCTATGGCGAGCAAAACATGGACGTTGGCTTAACCGGAGTCGAGGCTCTACGGCGAGCAAAATAAGGACGTCGGCTTTCCAAAGTCGAGGCTCTACGACGAGCAAAACATGGACGTCGGCTCAGCCGAAGTCGAGGCTCTAGGCGAGCAAACATGGACGTCGGGTTAGCTGGAGTCGTAGCTTTACGATGAGCAAAATATGGACATCGCAAATATGTGACCGGTCGCGGCGTGAATGAATAGGCCTTGGTGTAAGGGAATGAACCGGGAGCTCGCGAATAAATAATCGGCCTCAGCGTAGCTGAATGAATCCGGCTTGTTGCGAATAAATAATCAGGCTCGGCGTGGCTAAATAAGCCGAGCTCTCGCGAACAAATAATCGGTCCTGAGGGTTGTGATCGAGATCAACAGCCAATTGTTGTTGTGTGTTCAACAATGGCAAGGGTAGAAAAGCAATTTATTTTCGTAATAAAACCTTTCACCGTTCGTGGGCTCAATCTGGTCGGTGGGTGTTCCTCATGTTCCAGAGATTACGACTCGTGAATCCCAATCATCTTGCCCCCACCGTGCTACTTATGCCCGGCCTCGGGCCTTAATGCCTTAACAGTGACCGGCGGCTGCAGCTATGCAGCCGACTCCTCCTCGATTTCAATATCTAGTCAGACGTGAATAGTCAATACCATCCAATGACTGAGGCGACATATCGATCCCGATGCTCGTGTGGTCGAATTCGGTCTTGAAATTTGGGCGTCGAAGTCAAAAGTCGGGCCCAATATTCTGACGAACGAGTGGATTCGGCTACTCAATTTGGCAGAACGAGCAGAAATATTCGGCCCGCTTTAGGTCAGTTGTCGCAGATTCGGTCCGTGGGTGGTCGTAACTTTGGCTACTCGATTTGGAAGACCGAGCAGACGTGTTTAGCCCATTTTAGGTCGGTCGTTGTGTTTCTGGCCTGTGGGTGGTCGTGGTTCGGTTCTCCGTGGTGATAAATGAAGAGAGTCGGCAGATGATTGAGCGACCTGATTGTGATGCGGGGCCCCCATATCGGTGGTATAGAGGCACGACCAGGTTGCAATTTTTTCCATTTTCTTGATTTTGTCGTTCTTCCATTTTCAAAAAGGCTGAAATTTTTTCTGCAAGGACCCAAAGATTCGGTCACTGGACTTGGTAAGAATCGGGAGGATGCGGTGGCCATAGGCCGACACGTGCTATCGGTTTTGGAGCGACATGTGCTGCTCGGGTTTTGCAGTGGGATTTCTCCTCCGGTCGGCAGGGATGTGGATTCGGCTTCTTCTAAGAGGTGAGTCAGCCGACGCTAGGATGTTCGCTGGTCGTCGGCTGCGTTGAGCTGCTATCGGTTGGTGTGTATGGGCTGGACTGGTAGCCGGTTGATCAGCTGAAATGTATAATGACTGTTACGAACATGGCTGCTCTCCGAACTGTGGTTCTTGCCAAAGGACGGTTGTTCGGTCGGTGGGCTGCACGAATTGAAGAACGGCTGGCCGAATTTTATTCGATGTCGCCTGACTTAACGGGCTGAGACTGAACCTACAAATTCCTTCTGCATTTTCTCTCTCTGTTTAACTCAACATTTCTCAAAAATATGAGACATACACATACATACCAAAAGCACACACAAAATTAAATCCTTTCTACTTGTTTTCAGAGTTCCAAAGCAACTCATTTATCTCTTTTTTATATTATATTTATTTACTTATTTTTTAGGGGGAGTAAGAATGAAAATATACACACGCTCGCTTTTCCAAAATCGGAAAGTGACCAAAATAGGTTCATACCAAACGTGGAGAAAACATATTATGGCAGAGATGTTTGTTGTTTTTTCCGGCGGGTTTCACCAAACAACTGATGATGCCCTTCTTTTAGCGCCAATTGTTGATGCTAAAAAATGTCAACAACATGGGTGAACTGTACACTGCTCTGGGTACTTTGTTCAATCTGCACGAATAGATTTATTCTAGAAATATGGGTTAAATAGGTGTTCTATTCTTGACTTTTTGATATGTATCTTGTATGAGAATAACGAAATACTCAATTCACCACAATAAGTATATGATTTTAATTATACAAAAGCAAGAACCAAAAATCAAAGATGAATCTTATTTTTTTATTCGTCTCTCATGAGAGCCTTTTTTTTTGTGATCTCCTTTTGTGGAGATCTCATTTGGATAAGGTTGGACCCCCTTTTATAATAAAGGTAGCCAAATATATATATGACCTCACATGTGGTCATGAAGTAATGTATAATAAAATAATACAAATGATATTTTAGTGTTGTGCTTGCATGGGGCCCAATTATAACAATTGACAGCTTTTTCGATAGACGTCTGTCTTGTCGGTAGTATGCGTTCTCGGAAGACGACCTCTTTATTGTATCCGGGAGGGGCTGGTGATATTTAATTCTGCTCGACTCAGATGTGGGCAATCTTGACGTTTGAGGACTCAGTCGATATTAAATGATCCGCTCAGAGAGCCTGCTATTTGTATATTTATTTATTAAATATTTTAGTCCTTGTTTATTTTGCCACGTGGCGCTCTTTGTGTAACGCCCCGTTCGACTTATAGAATTTCTCGAAATATTCTATATATCGAATATTATTTGAGATTGTATTTATTAGTCGCGATGTCGGCTTAAATAATAGGTTGGAGTACTTGATCGTTTTATTTTAAAACGTTTGATGTTCGGCGATTTCGGTTTAATCGCGTAGTTCAGATTTAACCGTTCGATTTATTGAATTTGTTTTTCGGATGTTATTGTATATTATTAATTTATATTTAATTGCTAAATTGTCTAAATGTTTGATTGCTTATAAATATTAAATATATATTACTTGTCAAAATGATTATTATAATAAATATTATGTGTATATAAATATATTATCCGATTAATTGATTAATCGCGTACGGATGAACCGATTTTATTTTATTGATGTCGAGCTATTAATGATTGCTAAGTCGAGCCAAGAGTATGAGAACCGAGGACAAACAGGCCCGCGCCCCGCGCCTTTGGCCCGAACCCATGACCCGCGACCCGTTTTATCTATTTTGGAGAGAAAGATTCTAAACCCTAAGTTATTATGCGTATAAGCTCTTTCTCTTGAGACCCTCACGCAGCTTTTTCCAAAAAAAAAATCTGACTTCTCCCTCTCTCTCGTTTTAATTCCTCTCGATATCACCATCATCCCTCCACCATCATCATCGATCACCATCTCTCTATCTTCTACATCGTCACCATCATCATCACCATCATCACCTCGCGACAGCAATGCCATCATCATCGATGCCCCATCGCGAGAAGCACCCAAACGCTGCTCCTCCGCCTGCAAATCCGAGCGCCGCCTCTGTCAGCCCATCGCCGCTGTGAAACCGAGGTCAGACATCGCCCATCGCCGATATCCTCTCGTGTCCTCGCTGTAAGGAACCAGTTTCGTGCAGTCCCGTCATCATCAGGCCCCAAATCGCTCTTCGCTCGACCCCTGTTCTCGTGTCGCGTGGCATCCTCTGACCAACGCCGGCGAACCCGTGAACCCCGACCACAGCGCACCACTGGGACCACCACCACTTGCTGTCCGTGATCGTGGGCCATCAGCGAAGCTCGACACCTGTTTTTAAACTCGTTCGAACTCCGGTTGCTGTCCGCGTAACCCTTCGTCGGTCCCGCTGCTGTTCCGACGTCACGATCGTCCTCCTCGGAGTACTGTTCACTTTTCATCCATCCCGACGATCCGCTGCTCTGCCCCTGAGCTTAACCCCGGTGGTCCCAGCGGTCCCGTGATTCCATCAGCAAGCCCGTGCTTGTTTGCTATTCGAGTATCGCAGATCCCGACGAGAACCGACGACCCGCAGCCGAGCCCCACCGTGTTATTGTTGTTCGTACCCCTGTTCACAAGTTCCACGTGCAACGGCTGCCCCGTACTACTGTCCCAAAGTTCGAACTGCAAGCAATCGACCCCCCCAACGTGCACGTGCTATCCGTTCGGCCTCGATTTAGTCCCGTTTTGTAACCCCGTCCCGAGAACAGTACCCGGGCTAAACCCTTGACTTATTTATCTCGCATTACATGTATTAAAGTGCTCGTATCCATGTCGTTATTTCTGAACGTGAGAGTTCGACTAATTATATGTCGTAGTTGAATATCTTGTATAATTATTGATATATATGTTGAAATTGGATACCAAAGTGATTGCCGTCACTTTGGAAAATTGTTGAACTGAGGTTAATATTTTCCGTGGGAGTGCTGTGGACTATTGGACTTCGGAATGTACTTGACGCAACGGCTTTGGCCTTGCGTCGTTTCGATGTGTGTATTGTAAAATATGAATTTTTGAAAATCGTGCTGCAGCCCGTTTTTGTTAAAATCACTATAATTTGTGTATTGCTCCAAAAATTTTGATTTTTGGATATGTTGTCACATTGCTGTTATATTACATGTAGTTAAAATATGAGATTTTTATATGGCCTGTAGCCTCGTCAAAAATTAAAAACCGTTTCTGGGTTGTTACGTAATAAATTCATATAAAATTGAGTTCTTATCCGATTAAGCTAATTTTTGGATATGTTGTTGTTCTTAATGATATCTTGCTTCTGTAAAAAGTTCAAAATAAAATTCAGACCGTAGCTATTTTAAATGAATTGATTTGTATTCTGGCTCGATTTTGCTAAATTTATGTAAATTGGTTAGGAGCATGTTTAGGGGCTTTCATTTGGTGAAAATGTTTAATGTTCAGTTGTTTATGTGCTGTAAAAATTTCGATTGAGTTTTCCAAGCCTATCTTCTTATAGCCATATTCTTATAAATTTAAAACTAGTTCTTTTGACTGGTTTTGGCTTTAATGGCAAGTCCTTGACCTGATGACCTCGTTTTTGTGTCAAACCTTTATTGCATGCCTTTATATGATTTATTTGTTAGTTGGTCGAGTCTAGAAGTCGTCCTAATGTTCCAACTCTACAACTTCCACGAGTTTCTTAGTCGATGTGATTCGACTAAGTATAATTCTCGTTATCTCTGTAAGAGTCGAGATAGTTGCTTATGGGACTGTCTTGACTTATGTAGGTGTCTGACGAGCAGCGTCTCAATCACCTACGACTTTCTGGTTAATTTGCTTTGTCATCCGGCACCAGGTGGGTTTTGAAAAATTGTCTATGCTGTAAATGTTATTACTGTTATAATTGTTTACTTGTGGTATGATCAAAGTATGCATGTGGAACATGTAGCCTTCGATGTGAGCTGTATCGGCCGTCGAACTGTTATCCCCGTAGCTATAGAACGTACCCGATGGGTAGTCTCCTTTATTATTGTTGGCAGTCAGGGCGTGAGCCTTGGCTGGTGATCCCCGTGTAAGGCCAAGGGCCATCGGGGTGGATTTACTCCTACTGACTGGGCACTCGATGTGAGGCCAAGGGCCATTCGATATATAGCTGGCAGTAGTCTATTGATATAGGTGTGCACATGAGAGTGATTATTGATTATTGATTATTGATTATTGATTATTGATGGGAGATTGGGATAGTTTAATGTTTCGTATACATGCCGAGACCGTACCTTATTGATTATTGATTACTGTTCCCTTATTGTAAATAACATTTACTGCATAGTGGTGAGCACTACTTTTCCTCTTGTGTTCATCCCCACCTGCTCTTCCTGGATGCAGGTTAGTACTGCGGGCACGACGGAGGGATGCGAGTGGTGGTCTTAATATTATTGAAATTGCTTCCGCCTAGAACTGTATATTGCTATTATTGATTATTGGATTATTGATAGGGAGTGTATTCCCTAGGATATTGATTATTGGAATGCTTGGATTGTATTATTGATTATTGGGATTATTGATTATTGATGAATGAGTATTGAGGTTTGAGTATTGATTATTGATTTGGAAAATGAGTAGCGCCTCAAATGTTATGAAATAAATTTTGAAAATTTATTCTGATTTTCGGCAAATAAAAGTGGCATTACAGTTTGGTATCAGAGCCAGTCTGCGTTTCTGTAGACTGGTTGATGTGAATTATGTGATTATGTTTTGTGACCTTAAGTTATGACCACTCGCTCTCGTCGTGCCGCGCCAGCTCATGTATGAGTACTTGAATGATTTGGATTATTGTGCATTGCTTGAATATTGATTATTGAAGTGAAATTGGGGCTTAGGAATTTATCCTCCTGCTACTAAACATTCCTGAACTCTAGACGAGTGGTGAACTTAGTTGTTTGAACTTGAACTTTAGTGGTATGGAGTTAAGTTCTTTCTCTAGGAATACTGGTTGAGATTTTCGATATAATGGTAGAATTTTTTTTTTCCTGCTTTAAATCGTTGTTTTCATTTATTGAATTTAAAAATCCGTTGGTTGGTCGGGTATATAATTGTTCGTATACTCGTTGCGTTGATTGTTTTTCTTGAATTCGTCGTGGATATCCGGGAGCAGCTTGAACCGATGATGGAGGCCGTGAAGCGTGGACTTGTAGATGCGAGGCAGTCTTGTTTTATTTTTGAATTCTGGTCTTCTTGTAGACTTCTGCCAACCCTTGCTTTTGTATGGCAAGCAATTTTGAATTGTGCCTGAAGCTTCTTACGTTATCCAATTTTCGCATTTTGAGAATTTCGCTTGAACTTCTCCTTTCTGGCGTGGAACTTCAGATGGAGTGATTTGACGCGTGTCAGAGAGTGTTTCTTTCCACCTTAAAATGTTATGCATAAATCTTTTAAGGAGGATAGTCGAGTCCGGAACAAACACATTGTGGGGTGCTGAGCCACCTTCACTGTGATGTTCGTTCATTATATCTTTAGAAGCTCATTTAAGACTGCCGGCATGGTTAGCTGCGTGAATCAAGAGCTGACGTGACGGCCGACATTGTTATTCGGAAGAGTCGAATGAGCTAAGCGTTTATTATTTTGGTAGTGACCACTGGGATCGGGATTGTTCCTCGCTGAGGGACTGATCCTCATTTCTTTTGGGAAGTTTTTCCCGACCCCATATCATAGGTTGTCCAGTGGTTATTGTTTTGCTTTGGTTAGAGTAGGTAGTGGACTTGGAACTCGAGCATGCTCCTTGTGATATTGGAAACTTTTGAAACCTTTGAAATTCTGAAATGACTGAAATATATATATTGGACCCAAAATTCTCGTTAATTGGTAAAACCATTTCTTTTTGGTAATCTGAGATATAAACTTCTTGTGAAACCTTGAACCGAACGCCGACTCTGGCTGGGTGTAGCCACGCGAAGTGGTGGCCGAGCACGCACGACCGTGCTGAGAGATGGAAGGCTTGCGCGCGGCCGACCGTTGACTCGCATGCGAACTGCAGACGCCATCACCGTACGCACGAACTCCCCAGACCAGCGTGTGTGGCCAACCATTGATGTTTTTCCTGAGCTGTTGAAACTGTTTCGTGCTGGAATACTTGGTTATCCTTTTGAACCACTTTTTGTTTGAACCTTGAACCGAGAGCTCCAAGTCCCACTAAATGTGTGTAGATCCTTAATCGATGATTTCTGATTAAGGAGAGTAGTCAATGAGTCCCTATGCCTTATTTGAGAGTTTCTTGAGTGGGCAAATTGGGAATGCCTTATTGCTATTGGTCAATCCTTATGTTTGCACATAAGGGTTGCGTTCGACTCGTGGAGTCAATATCGTGTGGGTATGAGCATCTGGGGTGTGTTGTATACCGTGTCATAGTCTCTGATGGAGACACACGGTCCATGATAAATCGTGAGCTAATTATTAGTATGACTCGGATACGAGACTGAAACTTGGCGTCACGTGTCCACCTTGTTGGTGAGATAGTCAGAGTACGCTGACAATACATCGAACGACCTGATGAGGTCTTGTGTGTTGTTAGGTATGAAGTTAATAGTTGATACTCATGGATATAGGCCAAGCCAGACTGAGTCCCTTGCAAGAGGATGTGCGCCTGAGCTCGGGCAGGATTGATCACCCTCCCATGCAATAAGGCAAACATATGAGCATAGGGCGAGCCGAATTGAGTCCTGTACGTGAGTGTATACTTTTCGAGTATGTCGTTTTCCTTTAGATGCGTGTTCTTTCGTATTTCTGAGGACGGAAATATTTTAAGGAGGATAGATTGTAACCAATGTTTTTGATCGCGCGCTATCAAATTTAGCGTTTGGCTAATTTGGGCGCTATTGCCGCTATAGCGGCAATTATAGCGGCGCTATCACTACGCTATAGCGGCAGCTATACGCCACAGCGTTGCATTGTTTTTGCCGCTATAGCGCCGCTATAGCGCGCTATTTTATTGCAAACAACTACAGCTATAAAAATTAAATGCAAAGGCATAATAAAAGCAAATAAGTTCACAGCCACAATTCACAACATAAGCATCCACAATTCCACATTGGCAGCCAAGGCATCTAGAGCAATGATCTAGTAAGGACTGTATGGTTCAACAACTACATCCTCAGAACCAGAACCAGATAGCATATCAATATCATTATCATCTTCTCCATTAGAAGATGGAGATGACTCCTCATGCTCAAATGTAGGGATCAACCGCTTTCTCTTTTTGCTCTTTACGGTTCTCTTAGTTCTTTCTACTCCTTGAGGTGCAGCTGCAACTCCTTGTGATAATGCTCTAGTTTCTTCTTCATGCTCTAAATCTCCTTCTGTTGGCTCAATGCCAGTGATCCACTCGTTATCTTCATCTTCTAAAGCATCATGGACAGGTTTCACAATGGGATCTCTATCCTTGTTTTCCTTCTTTTGCCTCAGTTTTGAGTTGAACTTGACAAAAACAAGATCCCTCATTCTGTCATGAAGAAGCCTGTTGCGTCTCTTTGTGTGGACCTGCATTGGTTTGATCAAATAATTGATTTCATTATTTTTTATATTATATGAACTCCAGCATAGAAATTATAAATTACAATTAGTAAGTTTAAGTGACAAATTCATACTTGTTCATATGAACTCCAGCATCTTTCACAAGCTGATGAACTACATGTCAAACTTAGAATTCTACCAGCTAACTTTCTGAGGTTTGGTGCACTAGTTCCATGATTCAGCCACCATTTAGCTAAATTACAAAAAAAAAACAAAAAAAAAAATTGAAAACAGAGGACAATGTAAGATATTATGTACTAGCAGCTAGCACTACTCAACCGTGTTTTATTTTAAATTAATCATACCTGGATCAAAATTGATGTTTTTCAACTGCCTTTTAGCAATTTCTTTGCCAAAGGATCCTTCAGCATCCTGAAACAGTTGAAGCTCTTCAATAATCTTGTCTTGAGTCTCTTCATATGGAACAAGCTTGGTAATGCAAGTGATTACACCATCTCTAAATGATTCATTCTCCTCCATAGCCAACTTGTTTTGATAATAATAGAAAGGGTTCAAGTAGTAACCAGCCCTATGTAAAGGTGTCTTTAGCTTACTGTCCCACCTTTTGTCAATGATGTGAAAAACATCCTCAAACTTGCTCCTGTCATTGTTAAACCTCCTAGAGATCTCATTCTTAGCTTCTACTAGATAACCATACAAGAACCCCATGGCTGGAACATCACTATCCATTCTCCTCAGCACAATAGCTAATGGCTCAAAGTAATGAACAGCAGTCTCAACTCCTTTCCAGAAACTTTCAGATTTGACTACATTGTTTGCTTTCTTCCCTTTGGCACTTTTTAGGTAACCGAGTTCATTGAGCTCATCATCCCTAAAAAGCCTCTGCAATTCATTCTTGTTTTCTAGCAAGCTCTTCAAGTTGAGATAAGCTGTTGCAAACCTTGTAACACCACACCTTACCAAATCTCTAGAAATAAACTTCCTCATTAGGTCTAAAACTCTAGTATGGGCATATAGAAAAACAGTCAAGCACTTTGCTTTGTTGATTGTTGCTGCAACTCTTGGCATCTTTCCTATATCTTCCAACATTAGATCAATGGTATGGGCAGCACAGCCATTCCAAAAAATGGAGGGATGCTTTGCTTTCAACAAACTTGCTGCTGCCTCATTGGGTCTTGCATTGACGGTTACAACTTGAACTACATTTTGCACCCCTATCTCCTCAATGCATCTATCAACCAGGTCAAAAATGTACCTGCCATCCTTCTTCACAGCTGAGCAATCCACTGAATCAAGAAAACAAACACCATATGCACCATGAACTACCAAATTCATCACACCTCTACCTCTCTTGTCTGTCCAAGCATCTGTCATAACTGTGCATCCATTTAGCTCCCAAGACTCTTGGTGAGACTTCAATATCTCCTGCACTTTCCTTTTCCTTTTTTGTAAGAATTTCCCACTCATCTCATATGGAGTTGGCCCTCTCAAGTTTCTGCCAAAGTCTCCAACAGCCCCAAGCATAAGATCAAAGCTAGGCAGTGTCACTGTGTTGTGTGGGATACCTGCTTCATAAAAGAACTGACAGATATACTCACATGCTCTGTCCCTTTTCTCTTCTCTTTTTTCAGTTGATAGCTTGGACTGGACCTTTTCAGCAACACCATATTTGCCCTTCCTTGCAGCCACTACTTCTTCTGGTGTCATTTTACAGTACTTGTCCATAGGACCCCCTGAAGAAGCACTTTTGCTTGTAACCTTCTTCAACACAACAACTGAATTGCCATCAGTATCACTGTGTTCCTCTCCTTCAGAATGGCTCAAATCAACTTCAGCTCTATCATATTCTTTCTCCCTATTCTTCCTTTGCTTGTTATCCAACTTCTTTGACAGCAACTTAAATTTCTTCTTTCACATCAGATGGAACTTTACTACACTTTGCAACACCACATTTAGGAACATTACCAAGGTGGTATTTGATTCTGGTTATTCCACCATTATAAATGTTTTCACAGTAGTTGCACTTCAGAGAATTTTTCTTGTTCACATCTGGCATTGTGCAGTGCTTCCAAGCTGGGTCAGATGCTTCAGCAAGAGTATCATTTAATTGTTGTAGCTGGGCGGTGGATGCAGTGCTAGATAAGCCTACAGTAGACACAAGACACACAAACACAAAGATATGAGAACTACAAATTAGAAAGCTTCACTTTGTTTAGCAAGCATCTGAAAATTACAGTAGAGTAGTAGACCCTATTACAGTAGAGAGTAGACCCTATAATTGAATCACTAACTGAAATTATAATACAGACTACAAAGTAGACATATTGATTTTTTTCACTAAGACAATAATTGACTAACTAACTGAAATTACAGTACAAAGTTTTGACAAATTATTCAAAGAAAATTCAATTTTCACTAACTGAATCCCTAATTGAAGAATGAAGATGCCAACAGTACCAAGTGATATTTACTTCCAAATTCAATTGTCGCTGAGAAAGATTTTTTTTTAAGATATATCCATCTGTTCACTTTCTCACTTCAAATATGCCACAAAGGAGAAGATCTTACCTAGTGTTGCCGCTGGACTTGGATTGTTGTCACTTGGAGAAGCCATTGTCAGCAACTGCAGGAAATCAGGAGAAGAGCTTGCCCCCCGCCGCCGTCGCGCAGTGCTCGCCTGCTGCCGGTTCCGTGCTCGCCCTCAGCCGCCGCCGGAAAGCCCTACGCGCAGCTGCCGTGGTGAAGACTCGAATGGACCGCTGAATGACTAGGGTTCACTTCAAGTGGCTCATCTCGCACTCGCAGATAAAAATAAAGAAACGCAAACTTCTGTTTAGAAAGATAGAAAATTTGATATTGAATTATTGGGCTGGGCCACTTATTTTTGTAAGGAGAAAAATGTTTAGGTGTTGCCTAATTGGGCTGGGCCACTTTTTTTTGTAATTACTGGGCCACATTGGCTGTTTTTGGGCCGACCAGCTATAGCGGCGATTTAGCGCGCTATAACGTCAATAGTGCGCTATAGCGCGCTATAGCTCCAATAGCGCCTATAGCGCAAAAATGTAAGATTGCGTCGCGTTAGTTGATTTGAGCCGCTATAGCGACGCTATAGCGGCACTATAGCGCGCTATTTGTTTCACTGATTGTAACGCCCCGTTCGACTTATAGAATTTCTCGGAATATTCTATATATCGAATATTATTTGAGATTGTATTTATTAGTCGCGATGTCGGCTTAAATAATAGGTTGGAGTACTTGATCGTTTTATTTTAAAACGTTTGATGTTCGGAGATTTTGGTTTAATCGCATAGTTCGGATTTAACCGTTCGATTTATTGAATTTGTTTTTCAGATGTTATTGTATTGGTATTATTATTATTAATTTATATTTAATTGCTAAATTGTCTAAATGTTTGACTGCTTATAAATATTAAATATATATTACTTGTCTAAATGATTATTATAATAAATATTATGTGTATATAAATATATTATCCGATTAATTGATTAATCGCGTACGGATGAACCGATTTTATTTTATTGATGTCGAGCTATTAATGATTGCTAAGTCGAGCCAAGAGTATGAGAACCGAGGACAAACAGGCCCGCGCCCCGCGCCTTTGGCCCGAACCCATGACCCGCGACCCGTTTTATCTATTTTGGAGAGAAAGATTCTAAACCCTAAGTTATTATGCGTATAAGCTCTTTCTCTTGAGACCCTCACGCAGCTTTTTCCAAAAAAAATATAAAAAAAAATCTGACTTCTCCCTCTCTCTCGTTTTAATTCCTCTCGATATCACCATCATCCCTCCACCATCATCATCGATCACCATCTCTCTATCTTCTATATCATCACCATCATCATCACCATCATCACCTCGCGACTGCAACGCCATCATCATCGATGCCCCATCGCGAGAAGCACCCACAAACGCTGCTCCTCCGCCTGCAAATCCGAGCGCCGCCTCTGTCAGCCCATCGCCGCCGTGAAACCGAGGTCAGACATCGCCCATCGCCGATGTCCTCTCGTGTCCTCGCTGTAAGGAACCAGTTTCGTGCAGTCCCGTCATCATCAGGCCCCAAATCGCTCTTCGCTCGACCCCTGTTCTCGTGTCACGTGGCATCCTCTGACCAACGCCGGCGAACCCGTGAACCCCGACCACCGCGCACCACTGGGACCACCACCACCTGTTGTTCGTGATCGTGGGCCATCAGCGAAGCTCGACACCTGTTTCTAAACTCGTTCGAACTCCGGTTGCTGTCCACGTAACCCTTCCTCGGTCCCGCTGCTGTTCCGACGTCGCGATCGTCCTCCTCGGAGTACTGTTCACGTGTCATCCATCCCGACGATCCGCTGCTCTGCCCCTGAGCTTAACCCCGGTGGTCCCAGCAGTCCCGTGATTCCATCAGCAAGCCCGTGCTTGTTTGCTATTCGAGTATCGCAGATCCCGACGAGAACCGACGACCCGCAGCCGAGCCCCACCGTGTTATTGTTGTTCGTACCCCTGTCCACAATTTCCACGTGCAACGGCTGCCCCGTACTGCTTTCCCAAAGTCCGAACTGCAAGCAATCGACCCCCCCAACGTGCACGTGCTATCCGTTCGGCCTCGATTTGGTCCCGTTTTGTAACCCCGTCCCGAGAACGGTACCCGGGCTAAACCCTTGACTTATTTATCTCGCATTACATGTATTAAAGTGCTCGTATCCGTGTCGTTATTGCTGAACGTGAGAGTTCGACTAATTATATGTCGTAGTTGAATATCTTGTATAATTATTGATATATATGTTGAAATTGGATACCAAAGTGATTGCCGTCACTTTGGAAAATTGTTGAACTGAGGTTAATATTTTATGTGGGAGTGCTGTGAACTATTGGACTTAGTAATGTCCTTGACGCAACGGCTTTGGCCTTGCGTCGTTTCGATGTGTGTATTGTAAAATATGAATTTTTGAAAATCGTGCTGCAACCCGTTTTTGTTAAAATCACTATAATTCGTGTATTGCTCCAAAAATTTTGATTTTTGGATATGTTGTCACATTGCTGTTGTATTACTTGTAGTTAAAATATGAGATTTTTATATGGCCTGTAGCCTCGTCAAAAATTAAAAACCGTTTCTGGGTTGTTTCGTAATAAATTCATATAAAATTGAGTTCTTGTCCGATTAAGCTAATTTTTGGATATGTTGTTTTTCTTAATGATATCTTGCTGCTGTAAAAAGTTCAAAATAAAATTCAGACCGTAGCTATTTTAAATGAATTGATTTGTATTCTGGCTCGATTTTGCTAAATTTATGTAAATTGGTTAGGAGCATGTTTAGGGGCTTTCCTTTGGTGAAAATGTTTAATGTTCAGTTGTTTATGTGCTGTAAATATTTCGATTGAGTTTTCCAAGCCTATCTTCTTATAGTCATATTCTTATAAATTTAAAACTAGTTCTTTTGACTGGTTTTGGCTTTAATGGCAAGTCCTTGACCTGATGACCTCGTTTTTGTGTCAAACCTTTATTGCATGCCTTTATATGATTTATTTGTTGGCTGGTCGAGTCTAGAAGTCGTCCTAATGTTCCAACTCCACAACTTCCACGAGTTTCTTAGTCGATGTGATTCGACTAAGTATAATTCTCGTTATCTCTGTAAGAGTCGAGATAGTTGCTTATGGGACTGTCTTGACTTATGTAGGCGTCTGACGAGCAGTGTCTCAATCACCTACGACTTTCTGGTTAATTTGCTTTGTCATCCGGCACCAGGTGGGTTTTGAAAAATTGTCTATGCTGTAAATGTTATTACTGTTATAATTGTTTAGTTGTGGTATGATCAAAGTATGCATGTGGAACATGTAGCCTTCGATGTGAGCTGTATTGGCCGTCAAACGGTTATCCCCGTAGCTATAGAACGTACCCGATGGGTAGTCTTTTTTATTATTGTTGGCAGTCAGGGCGTGAGCCTTGGCTGGTGATCCCCGTGTAAGGCCAAGGGCCATCGGGGTGGATTTACTCCTACTGGCTGGTCACTCAATGTGAGGCCAAGGGCCATTCGATATATAGCCGGCAGTAGTCTATTGATATAGGTGTGCACATGAGAGTGATTATTGATTATTGATTATTGATTATTGATTATTGATTATTGATTATTGATGGGAGATTGGGATAGTTTAATGTTTCGTATAATGCTGAGACCGTACCTTATTGATTATTGGTTACTGTTCCCTTATTGTGAATAACATTTACTGCATAGTGGTGAGCACTACTTTTCCTCTTGTGTTCATCCCCACCTGCTCTTCATGGATGCAGGTTAGTATTGCGGGCACGACGGAGGGATGCGAGTGGTGGTCTTAATATTATTGAAATTGCTTCCGCGTAGAACTGTATATTGCTATTATTGATTATTGGATTATTGATAGGGAGTGTATTCCCTAGGATATTGATTATTGGAATGCTTGGATTGTATTATTGATTATTGGGATTATTGATTATTGATGAATGAGTATTGAGGTTTGAGTATTGATTATTAATTTGGAAAATGAGTAGCGCCTCAAATGTTAGAAATAAATTTTGAAAATTTATTCTGATTTTCGGCAAATAAAAGTGGGGCGTTACACTTTGATTGATTGTAGCCAAATTAGGTACCAACATACCCTATTCAAAACGCAAAAAGAGAAAGAAAAAAAAGGTAATTTCATAGTGCTTTTAATATGATATTGCTGCAATTATTTAATATTATAATAAGAACTTATGTTTAAAGTTGAACATATTGTGTTTTAACTACTCATGCTTATAATCGTGTTCACATGAATGTAATGACAAACATGTACAGAGGTAAATGATCTATGTTCCTGTTGCATGATATCCGTGCATGTTGCATGATCTTTGTTATTGTTACATGATCTTTGAGCTCCGTTACATGAAGCTTACATATATAAAAATGCATAACATCTTGTTTGTAAATGTCTATGTTTCTGTTAAATGATCATTTCATATTGTAGTTTCCATAACCTTAAAAGTTATGTAAAAGGTCTGTTGTTTTGAAAACATAAAGTTCATTTATATTGTTGTTTTGCAGTTATAATGTGTATGAGATTGTTTACATACAGGGAAAATATTAGTACTCTTTTGTCATATTTAAGATTTTTTTTTTTTTTTCAAAAAACTTCTGATTTTGGAGAATGATGTAAATATAGATGAAGTATTCAGAAAATATATTATAGACATAAACAGTTTGTCAAGAATAATGAAACTTTATTGAGACATTAAATAAAAATTGTTTTATTAGTTCTTCAAATCATTTGCAGGTTTGAACAAACGAAGAAAAGATGTCCATATGAAAACATTAATTGTCTTTCAGTTGATACATTGCATGATTTTTTTTTTTTTATAATCATACTGAAATATCATATACTCTAGCACATGTTGTTTTGCTTATGTAGATAAAAAGAATCATTAAAAACTGGAATAATCTAGATAACATATGAAGTGCGTAAAAACAACTCGTACGGATTCTAAGGTAAGAGAAAAAAGTTAAACCATTTGAACCAAAATGATTAAGACACAAGACATAATCTGATTGTGTATCATATGGTGTATCAACATCATATTTTTTTTACGTTTGTTTCCAATTAATTTGTAGCCGGTCAGCCTCTTCATGATATTGTGGTTTGGGTTAAAATTGGAGACTAATGCTGAACGTGAATATTATTTTGTAGGAGATGAGGAGTTTTGGTTTGGTGTACTTTTGCTAGAGTGGCAATGTGATTGTTTGAAACTTTTTGGAGTACTTATAAAGTTTTTGAAGAAAGGCAATCAGTATAAATAAATGTTGACTGGTTGAATATTGGTAACAAAGTTCTAAATAATATTTTTTGCTTTGACTGCCACAGAGAATTATAATTGTTTCCCGCCCATTTTTTATTTTTAGCCAAATTTTTTATTTAATTATATTAGTTTTATAATGTGCAAAAGTCATGGGATGTTAAAGTTTGAAAATTAAATTGTAGATAATGCTTTATTCTTTGATTGCCCAAGGAATTGTTATTTTTTTGACCATAATTTTCAGATTCTTTGCCACATTTAATTTTGAATATAAAAGTTATAAAATGTGCAAAAATCATGGGATATTATAGATTGGAACTTTATCTTAAAGACTATCATTTTTTTCATTATTTTTCCTGCTTCATTTTAATATTTGGAACTGTTTAATTAGATAATTAGGAATAATTTATTTCATGATATACTATATAATGATTTGTAATTTCTTTTTTATTTTTTATTTTTTTATTCAGGAATTCACACTTTAAGGAAAATGAGCTTGTGAAGTATTCTTAATATTAAGATATTTTTTAATGTGTATATGTGGTGTATTTTCTATTATTTATTCACTTTTTTGTTCTTTATTAATATTATTAATTTACGATGAAAGCTAAAAAAAACATTTGATTAAATAAAAAGGTTTTTAGATTAACTAATATAAAGTTATAGCAGTAAATATGTTAATAAAATCTATTTTTTGAACAAAAAAGGTTTATTGATAATTGTGGGCACTATTTTAATTGTTAAAAAAAAAAAAAGCAAAATAGCTCGTTATATCACGACCTTTTACCATATTGCTAAAGCATCACGACTTTTGGACTATGGCGGAGAATATCACAATCTTTGATTTCTTTACAAAACGATACACGAAAGTCGGAAACCGACCACCGTTGATACCCCATGGGGAAAGATTTGTAACTATTGAGAACAAT
>CACSLK010024742.1:10900382-10922732 GCA_902706635.1 Striga hermonthica
ACAAGACAAAAATGCAAACAAGGGCGGATCCTTTTTTTTTTTTTAGGAGAATGGGATTGTCATTTAAAACAGTATTTTTTAATATAACTTGAATTGATTCGTGAAAACTCGAGTAACTAATCAAATTATTAAATGAATCAAGCTTAAGCTCACAATTTTGTTCGTTTATTTAATGAGTGAAGCCAAGCCGACACACTTATTAAACAACACAAGAGCTTGATCATGAAGTATCAACTCGACTCCACTAAGTCCTCTAGAAGAAATATACAATATTTAATAATATCATATATTATATATATATAATGATAAAATTGCATTCTAAATCTGATACAATAAATTATGAAGATATTCTACAATTGACATAACTACTGAAGTTTGATAATTTAAATTTGTGTTCGACATTATTTCAGATCTCGAATTCATCATCAATTGACTGCATGGTAAGAAACAACAATAAAATTTTAGATATATATATATATATATATATATATTGAAAAAATAAAGTTTGAGCCTCCAACGCTCAAGTCAGATCTTTTGAGAGATGAGAATATAAGTATAAGCGTATAAAGTATGAGAGATCGTTCTTAAAATGAGAGTTCTCGCTCCTATTTATAGGAGCGAGCTACCTGTTCTACACGCGCGGCCTAGGCCAGTTCGATTGACTGCTCTTCTGCTCGTCCGTACAACCGCGCGCCTCCACTATCTTTGATGTCAGAAACGCGTCGCATATGTCAGAGAATGTCAGAGTTTGTTGTTGCCCCCGGACCACTCGTGGAGCGCCACGTGTCCTCTCTTCGCACGCTGGGAATTCTCCTATATATTCTGATGCTCGACCAAATCTATGAAAAGTGCCGAGCTATTTCAAGGTATAGAGTGGTCGAATCCGCGACCACACGAATCTGACCATCTTTCCTCGACCAACACTGCTGAACCCGCTCTTCTTCGTCGTCTCTCCACTCCTTTATTGTGGATGTTCATTTCAGTTCGACCAGGCCGCTGATGTATTTTATTCGGCTATCCTAACGAACCGGTCCAGTATATAATATCCCATATCATCTAGTTCCCCCACTCTGGTCGAGTTTGAATGACTCGATCTAAGAGTAGGCTTAATCCGGGTTACCGAGGTTCTACTTCCCTGATTTCGACCATTTAGCTCACTTTTTGCCCTTGTTCGACCACATTTCTCTACAACCGCCCTTCTGTGATTTTGAATTTTGAATTTTGCCACTTGTCCGCTTTTCAGATGCGTCCTTTCGTCTGTCAGAGGTTATGATGGCCTCGTGGTCTGCGCCACCTCGAATCTCGCACCTACCTCAACGTATCCCCTTCTCTTGCCCTTGGATTTTCTGCTTTAATCCTACGGCTCATAGTAATGCATCTATTCGCCTTTTTCTATCTTAGCCATTGATATCTTTTAATCGGACGGTCAAAAATCTGCTAAGCTCATTTCCGCGGTATAAATACCAACCCTTAGGAAATTTTTTTCTTTCCTCACTTTCACACTCCATTGTATTAGAGCTCTTTGCAACTGTCGAGCATCCTGCAATCTCGAATTCTCCATCTTCTCTGCAAGTCCTCCATCGTTCACCATGAGTAAGTCTTCTCGACCCTTTCTCGGAGTATTTTCATTAAATTTTGAATTTTATCTCTTTATTCCCCTTGATTCTCCTCGCATCTTCTGCCTCTGATTTCTGCCCTTCCGCTGTGCCATCTTCCACCTTTCTTCCTCTTTCTTTTCTTTGTTTTGATTTAGTTTTTTCTTCTTTTTTCTTCAGATTCTGCCACTTCGAGCGAAAATGATTGGTACAGCGGAAAAGACATGACCCCTCCTTCTTCTTCTGCAACTCCCAGTTTATCAAGCGATTCCGTTCAAGAGATTCTCCAACCCAAGCCCATTTCCATAATTCGACCTACCGTCGTCAGCGATAGCCCCACGGCCACTGCTGTCTTTCCTTCCACCTACCTTGTCGACCAACCAGAGGATGAAGTTACCAGCCGTCCTCCTTCCCCGCCCACCGAGCATACTCGTCGAGTTATTGGTCAAGATGACGAGATCGAGGATGAGGACGATCCCCAAGATCACATCTCGCTGTCTGCTCGTGACCCTGAAGACTTCGTTCCTTTGTCCTCTCGCGCCCCTATCTTTTCGACTGTCCCTTCTTCCTTCCATAAGTCCAAGTCATCCAAGTCGCTTAAGTCATCCTCGAGCACTAGCCGTCTAGACTTCGACTTGATTGGCCACCTCGGGTCTTTTTACACTCCTGGTGACGACGATACATACGATAATCCTCCGGCTGACTGTTATACCTTTTTACGTGAACACTTCCATGTGGGCCTACGCTTCCCTATTTGCCAGGCGTTGATCGACTTGTGCGGATGTTATGGATTACCCCTCAATCAGATCACTCCCAACGCCTTCAGGATGTTAACGTCCTTTATTATCTTGTCAATGGTCTGCATGGGCAGAGTAGATTTGGATAATTGTGTGTATTGTTATTTTGCTTCGAAGCAAGCTGATGGCCTATATTTGAAGAGCCGAAATAACGCTTGCTTCATCATTGATCGACCATCTAATGTCCCAAGGTGGAAGGATCAGTTTGTATATATAACTTCTCCACAACCTTATCCTTGGGCGCCCATCCCCTGGCTCATGGAAGTTCCCATTAAACGTGCCCGTCCCTCCTCCAATCCAGTGTTCGACCTCAGCATACATGTGTGGAACTCGAACCCTGTTTCTTCGACCCCTCTACTAAAAAATGATAACCTTTTCCATTATTGTGGTATCCCCACCCACAAACAACTTTCCCCTCCTCTAGCCGAGACTATTCTCAAAATTCGCGTCGACCCTGCTCTCGCAAAAGCTAACCAAAAAGCTCGAGCAGGTGCTCGAATTGATGTTATTACATGTCTGCATTTTCTTATTCTGTATTATCGACTAGATTTCTATTAATCTGTATCTTATTTTTCGCAGAGGGATTTTTGCATAAGCCAGACCTTAAGAAATCTGCTGACAAGGGGTCTGCTAATAAGGACGCCTCGGCCATTGTCGAGAAAGCCAAGGGATCGTCGTCGACTAAGGACATTTCCTCTCGGGTTGAGAAGTCCGGAGCTTCCTCTCATTCGAGCAAGCAACGGGCTCCTTCTCCTCCGTCTAAGCAGGTCGAACGCCCTCCCAGCCATTCGACCAAGAAGAGTGAAGTCTCTAGGAAGCGTCTCCGATCCGAGGTGGTCGGTCAGCAGTCCGCTAATCATCCGCCTTCCCCCAAACGGTCACATCATGAGGTAAAATCTGTTGTCGACCATGTCGCCCAGCACCCTTCCTCGACCTCCTCCCCTTCCTTGGTGTCAGTTGGGCCCCGGGATGCAGTGTCACGGTTGATGAGCTTTTTGCCATTCAACGATACGCATCGATGGGGGGTGTATCGCGGAAATCAAGCCAAATATGGCATTCGTGCAGTGACCCAGGTATATTTCTCTTCTAGCATTGTCCTTGAATATTCTTGTCTGTACTTTTCTCATTTTTCTTCTTGTTATAAACTCTTGTTTCCATCGTGCCTCTCCTCGAGGAAACATTGAACGACACTGGTCGCCCAATTCCTGTGCTCGAGGGCAAAGCGGCGCCTCGAGAAGGAGAATAGGAGGCTGAAGGCTGAGAATGAGGACCTGCTCAAGTCACGCCACGCGTTGGCTGAGCAGCTGAAGAAAGATGAGTAGCGATACAAAGACGCGCTAAAGGGCAAGGATGTTGATACCCCATTTTGGCCTCGCCCATTAAAATATTACACGTGGATGTTTATTATAAAGATATTACACGTGGATACATATTAAATCAATTGTTGTAATTTATCTTATTGTTAAGGCCCAAAAATAATACAACTTGTAATAATATCGGGCCGACAAAAACGACTATAAATATCCCCCTATGATGGGCATAACAGATAAGTCTGAGGGGCTACTATAATTTTTCTTTTCTCTTATCCGCAACAAATGAGGCGGTGTGTCTGGGAGATTCTCTTCCCATCATCTTTGTCCCCTTTCTTCCTTCAACAAAAAGTCATGGAAAACACAACAAATTCAATATACAAATCATATACAAAAATCATCAAAATATACAAAATTTCACTTCAATTCAATATTCAGACAATTCTCTGAATACCCCATGTTGTTACAATTTCGTTTGACAACAGTTTGGTGCTAGACGGAGGGCCAAAAATTTATTCGAATTAACCTTCGCCAGAAAACGGCTGCTTCGCAGATGATCAGTCCAAGTTAAGCCAGACTATTCATAATTCTGTATCCACTACTCTCTTTTTCCGTATTCGGTATTCGTTTTTCACAACTTAGTTTTAAATCTACCCATCAAGATGTGTTCTGCACATTTTTTCCTTTTGAAAAACGAAAAAGCGGTAAGGAGGCCACTCATGTTTAGGTACAATTGAACCGCATCACTGTTCTTCACTTCAAAAAAAAAAGGGCAGCGAGAGCAGACAAAAATTTACTACAACTGCTCTTATTTTTCTAAATCTGATTTTCCCAAGTTGTCTGCTACANNAAAAAAAAAAAAAAAAAGGAGAACGAGAAGAAGAATGGGGGGTTGCAGGAGGTGAGAGAAGAAAAGGATAAGCTTGGCTAATACTTAGCCACGTCGCCTCTGTCATTGCTTTTGGCCTTATCACAAACGTTGGGCCCGACTTCATCTCGAGATCGAATAACCAACACTACGACCAAACACTGACCTCGGTCGGTCGGTCCGAGTCACATACCGACATCAACCAACTTAATCATGAGTTTTTGATACCGACTTCACCACCAACAGACCGGGCCCGACTTCCACGTCTTTGGACCTCCGACTAACTTTGCTCTGTACAATGCCACTGCCGAGGTCCGACGTCACAGCCGTAAACACTGGCGCCGACCTCAACGTACACCGTCGCCCCCGACCTCAACATCTCAACCTCTCCCTCACTTGACTGACGATGGACCGACGTCAACCTTCAAGTCTCGGCATCCCCAAAGCGCATTGGGCTTTTAATCGACCTAAGTTTGCCTGGACGAGACCTCGAAACCCATTCATCACCAGGCCCTTTTTACACCCAACGTCGCCTCGAACTGACCTCGATTCGCCACACCGAATTCAGAACTCAAAGTCGACCGACATCAACATAACCGACACCATAGCCGCATCCTCGATCTCGGTGTTTGAGCCCCCGACCTGCCGTCAGACTTACGTCACCATCGTTAAGCCGGGGCTGACCTCGGTGCAGTGTCATCCGACCTTGACCTCTAATCACCAAAGTCGAATCCGACTTCATAATCGACCGACCTCGACGGAGATCCGACTTCCACAATAATGGCCGACCTCACAATTGTCAGGTACTGTCGCCGTTTTTAAGCCTGACTCAGTCACGGCCGACCTCCGAAGCCGTCAATATCACCTTTACCGAGATCCGGACATCATCCCCGACATATCAGTCAGACCTCGGTTACTGGCCAATACAAACTTGGATGTCGGGAATCTTTCTCAAACCGACGTCCGATCGTTCCCTCTCAGACCGACGTCCGACATTGGAGCACTGAACACCGAATAAATCAATATCATTTTCAAGACCGACTTTGCCCACAACTCGATCTCGGTATATCCGACTTCAAGATCTCAGTCGGGGTCCGATCTCCAATTCACAATCACGACCGTCGGACTGTCAAATCGCAGCCGGACCCCCGATCTTTATCTCAACTATTTGCCGGAATTGCTGAATCGAAAGCCGCTGAGCCGACGAGTTGTAATCTCGCCGGTGATTTTTTGATGAGAAAAAAACAAAAAAGGCTTCTTCAGCTGAAACGAGAGAATCAAGGGAAAGCGAGAATTCACAATGAAGAAGAAAATATCAATGTGCAGACAAACATAAGTATCGGTGAAAAAGGAGAACTGTGGGCTTCAAGAGTGAATATATGGGGTTTATGAATTTGATTGTGACAAATGCACCTCCAGGCCCAACAAATGTGCTATATTAAATGGAGGTTATTCATTCAC
Organism: Striga hermonthica; assembly: GCA_902706635.1. Classification (NCBI taxonomy): domain Eukaryota; kingdom Viridiplantae; phylum Streptophyta; class Magnoliopsida; order Lamiales; family Orobanchaceae; genus Striga; species Striga hermonthica. The sequence goes on from CACSLK010024742.1 coordinate 10,906,414, forward strand.
ACCAACAAACGTCGGGGTTGAATTTATTTATCGACACCGGGGTTGAATCCATCTATACCAAGACCGATTCTATATCGATGCCGGAGACCAATTCACTTACCTACAATGGGGTCGAGCATCTTTGTTTAAACCGACGATAGACAAAGCCGAATTCATTAACGTCGGGGCCGAATTCCTTTACGCCGCCACTGGTCATTTATCTCTGACGTCTTCATATTTTTCATGTCGTTGAGCCTCGACTCCGGCTGAGCCGACGTCTCTATATCAGCTCGCTGTTGAGCCTCGACTCCAGCTGAGCCGACGTCTCTATATTTGCTCGCCTTTGAGCCTCGACTCCGGCTGAGCCGACGTCTCTATATTCGCTCGTCGTAGAGCCTCGACTCCGGCTGAGCTGACGTCTTTATATTTCTTCGCTGTTGAGCCTTTGCTCCAGCCATTAAAAAAAGAGCTGAATCTCGAAAAATAGTTCGGCGCATTAAAAATGTGTGTCTTCCCCGCAAGAGGCAAGGCATAGAACCTACCATGGGGAAACACAATTAGTGGACTCTCGAAAAATCAGTCCACCTTGCATAAGCCTCACTTCCTAGTCCCAAAGATGACCTGGACAGGCTAATGCAACACAGCCGGATACTTCCAAGCCCTGAAGATGGCTTGGGGAGGCTGATGCCCGTTGTAGCTAAATCCTAAAGTTGATTTAGAGGGCTTACTATAAATAACCGACATCAATAATGTATTCGGATCAAAGTCTAACATATGTCAAATCCCACAACTGATTTGGTAGGACTAAAATCCACAATAATACCAAATCCTTAAGATGATTTGGTGGTCCTGAAAGTGATTTGATACGGCCAACGGATGTTCTTTCGCCCAATCCTAAAGTTGATTTGGTACAGTCAATATTCCGGCGTGGCACATCACCTACCGATAAAAAATATCAGACTCGACGAAACATCGAGGTAACATCATTTATCATGCATTAATAATTTACCGCACGTGCTCATTATATATTCGTGCATTCATACATACATTCGTCATATACGCGCGTCATACATACATCTTGACATAAGAACTTTTTTTCCAAACCCTGAAGTTGGTTTGGCGAGGCTAAAGCCCTTTCTTTTCCAAACCCTGAAGTTGGTTTGGCAAGGCTAATGCCCTATAAATCACATCAAAGATCAAGAACACACTACTTGATCGATAAATAAAAGAATACAATACAGCAAACACTTTTATATGTTTGGTCCTACATTGGTTAGACAAAAATACAAAATAAAAAATCTTCACACCGAGTTCTTCATCTCGGTACGGTAAAACCTTTGCTTACACCAAGTTCTTCAGCTTGGTAAGGCTGATACCTGTTCCTATATTCCTTAAACACCCACGTTGGTGAGGCACACTGTAAGACCTTACCGGCTGGGACGATCATATTCCTTAAAATATTAAAAGACCGAAGATCGGATATCGATTTATCCGACCAGGTCCAAATTGCTAAGAAAAATAAACAAAAATCGCGTTGTCTCGGTACGACAACAAAATCGCGAATTCCATAACAATTTCAGGGGCCCGAGTACCCACACATAGCCATATCATCATCATTAACAAACGCGAATCCATTAAATGCGTCATATTACACGCAAAACATGAAAATTGGGTACCAAATTACCCGACTAGGCCATCCAGGCCTCCATTCATATAGCAATTTCAAAAACTCGACTATTCACGCAGTCGACTCCATTCATCAGAACAAAAAACATGATTAATGTCAACGCATCAGGCCAAAGACTGAGCGCGATCAATAAAGCGACCACGGGTCTCAAAATACCCTGTCAACTTTGATGCGTCATTTATTACAGCATAAAGAGCCTTGAGCTCGACTGTGTTATAAAGAAAAAGTCAGCCAAAATTGACTGTACATGCGACTTCAGAACAGTTCTATTCAGAACTTGTCCTAAAGTCGGGGGCCTACTGTTGATACCCAATTTTGGTCTCGCCTATTAAAATATTACACGTGGATGTTTATTATAAAGATATTACACGTGGATACATATTAAATCAATTGCTGCAATTTATCTGATTGTTAAGGCCCAAAAATAATACCACTTGTAATAATATCGGAAAGACGAAAACGAATATAAATATCCCCCTATGATGGGCATAACAGATAAGTCTGAGGGGCTACTATAATTTTTTCTCTCTTATCCGCAACAAATGAGGCGGTGTGTCTGGGAGATTCTCTTCCCATCATATTTGTCCCCTTTCTTCCTTCAACAAGCTTAATAATGGCGCGCGTATCAAGGAGGATAGATATCTTCTTGAGTCTTCTATAAAGGTAGCTGAGATGAGACAATTGAATTAGGATCAAGACCATTTTCTCAAGAATTCTTTAACTCTCGATTTTCCTCAACCTGTTACCGCATTTTGAGGAAAATTGAGGGTTGAAGAATTGAGAGAAGGGTCTTGATCCTCCTGTTGTCTTTGAGGGCTTGCTTTCTTTCACCGTCGTAGGCTCCCCAATCTAGTATCCCCAGGAAGCCCATGCACTCGCCCTGGAGATCCCACGTATGCCCAGGCACATGGTCACCTCACATAAAAACATTGGAGACTGAAAAATCTATTGGCGACCATGTGTTTGGGAAGACGTGGAATCTTCGGCGAATTGCTTGGTCTTCCGGGGTTTACTAGATTGAGGCGCCTACGACAGCGAAAGGGAGCACGCCTTGAAAGACAAAGGTGCTTGGTCTTCTGAGGTATACTAGATTGAGACTTTAAAATGTTCATCGAAAGTCAAACCAGTGATATAAATCCTGTTTTCCATTTCCTTCAACCTCTGTACAAAATCCACTCGCAGCAAGATGTGAAAACGAAGATTGAAAGGCAAACAAGGGATGTCGAATTCGTGCAACTCACAGAACGATCCCTTCTAACACTAGTTTAGCCATTAAATATAAAAGTATACTTTTCACAATCAATGGCGAAAAAATCTCGTACCTCCTCTGCATAGACCCCCTGACTCCTCAGCCTAATTCCGCCGCTCATCCTTAGCCGACAAAGGCCTGAAAAGGCTATAAAGACATTGAGCCATCAGATAACAACGAAGGTGAGGAAATAATGACGAACTTGACTTCTCCAAGTGCAATTCACAGTGAGAACGTAGCACTGGGTAAAGTAGTAGTTGAGTCTATGTAAAGTAGTTGAGTCGATGTAAAATTGCGACATACATATGTCACATATTATTCGCCGAATTGGTGCATAATTTATTTTATAAAAAAATTAGTCGATGTAAAGTAGTTGAGTCGATGTAAAATTGTGACATACATACATCGCATATTATTCACAAAATTGGTGCATAATTAATATTAATTTTATTTTTTGGAAAGTTATTTGTCTGTGAATTAAATATAAATTGAAGACTACGCTGCATATTATTCGCAGAATTGGTGCATAATTAATTATAATATTTATTTTTTAGAAATTTCTTTGTTTGTGAATTAAATATAAATTGAAGACTACTATTAGATGAATGAACCTGCTATTATTACTTCAAAACAATTCCGCATGAAAACCTCATAACACTCGTACTATAACGAATAAAATATATTTTTTTATGTTTGTTTTGTAAATTTTTATTCTGCGACATACAAAATTGTGAGATACGAACGTCGCGTATTAGTCCCCGAGTTGGTAAATAATTAATTTTACAAAATTAATTTTTGAAAGGTTTTTGGTTTGTGACTAAATTACTAATAAAATGAAGACTACTACTATTAGACCAATGAACCTGCGATTATTACTCGAAACAATTTCGCAGAAGAACCGCATAACACTCGTACAATAACGCCTAACATATATTTTTTTAGTTTTGTTTTTGTAAATTTTCTATTCTGCGACGTACAAAATTGCGACATACAAACGTAGCATATTTTTCGAAGAGTTGATTATTAATAATTTTTGGAAAATTTTTGTTCTTTGACTAAATTAATAATAAATTGAAAAAAATTATTATGTGAAAAAAAGCGGTGCGTAACACTATTCGAAATGTATTCGCATATTGATTCATTTATACGAGTTTTATATGGATATACGATTGGTAAATATGCGAAAATAATACGCATAATCGATAGTTATCTAAGCCTTATAGATTTGGATATGCGAATTGTAAATTATGCGAACATATGCCGCATAGTCGCATACTCGTAAATGATGCAGTTTGGATATGCGATAATCTAATTACGTGACAATTATTCACATATATGATGATGCGGTTTATCTGGCCTGGATAAGCGATTAAAAAATATACTTTTATTTATTTTTTCATTACGTTATGCGAAGACAATGTGATTTATCGCACTTTGTTCACAGTTCTGCGAATTTCCTTTCAATAATATTTTCCCTTTGAATATTGTCGCTGATTTTGCAGGGAAAACTCTGTCGACAGACATTAATGGTTTAATTGTCCATGCAACATATTGTTTTGTTTTGATATATGAATCATGATTAAACACATACTTGACAAAAGAAGAAATATTTATTATTACTGCAGTCAGTCAAACAAAATAAGCCTAATGCAAGCGTAAGCGTCCTGGTCCGGTTTGGAGTAGATCGGTTCTTGTCCTCACCGGTAGAACGCCGAAAACCTGCAAATAACTCTCACACCGGGGGTTGTGTCCGGTGAAGAGCCTCCGATGCTTAAGTCAGTATGTGTATGAGTATACTGGAGTTGAGTAATGAATAGAATGTGTTAAGGGGAAAAGGCTCACCCCCTTTATATAGGGGTGAGATACCTGCCCTAATAGCTGCCCGGATAAGGATGAGTTGGCTGCCCAAGCTGCCCGTCCGTACTCTGACACGCCGCACACATGTCAGAGGTGGCGCAAGGCGTTGGGAGCTGTCAGAGGTGGTTATCGCTATCACCCAATACATTCTTGACACGTGTCCTCCCACGCATGGGGTAAATATTCTCTTGGAATTCAGTTGGGAGCTCTTACACGCGCCTGTGACTAGGCCGATCTGTTGAGTGTTGAGTCCGCGAGATGCTCGACCTGCTGAGGTCGATAAGATTACTCGATCATTTGTTTGGTCGAGCGATAGATTGGTCGACTGTTTGACTGGTCGACTGTTTGACTGGTCGACAAGTTATTTTGCTCGATCTTCTCCTCGCCTGGCTCGATTCCTTAATGGTATGACCGTTTAAACCGGTTCAGCGGACCGGTTTATCTTGGAGTATATAATATCCTATATCATCTAGTCTCCCCCACTCTGGTCGAGTCTAAATGACTCGATCTAAGAGTGAATTTGTACTTCCTCGACTCCTGAGTGCATGGTGTCAAATATCGACCCTCTGATGGGTTTCCCGCTTGATTTTTGAATAATGCCTCATTAATTGTCAGAAATAAGGTCTTCTGTCATACGCCTTTTATGTCGCATCTGCTTTTTCGCCACGTGTCCTGCTTGTCAGGTACTTGTCTGGTGTTTTAATGATAACGCCTCATCGCATAACGCGCCCGCTTTGAGTGTCGTGCCAATTAATGTTGTCCACCATACGATCCAACTTTGATCCAACGGTCCCCATCTTTTCAACCCTTAGGCTATCCATGGTATAAATCCCACACTTAGTGAATTTTCAGACTTTTTCCACCTTTGCAATTTTGAACTCTCCTGTGCCTAAAAATTCTTATGCAAAAACTCTATCTTCCTCGGCTTTCTCTGCAATCTTTGAGTCTTCCTAATTCTCCCCTCTGCGGCTATGAGTAAGTTGTTCTTCGCCTGATTTACGCTTCCTATACTTGGAATTTTGTGTTTTGAGAAATTTTCCTTTCTTCCCTTTTTTTTTCGAATTGGGTATTTGAAGTTTTACTGATTGCGTGTTTTGAATCTGTGTGTTGAATTTTCGTGCTCGCCTGTTAATCGTTGTAGATTTTGTCCTCTCCCTTTGAGATTCTCTCGGAATCCCTGTTTTTTTTTTCAAAATCGCCCCTTTTCGTGGAGCCCTAATTTTGAAAGCCTTCTCCTCCTTCCTCTTTCAAAATTCCTCTTTTTGATATTGTTCCTCTCTTTTTTATTTTCAGATCCTGCTACCTCGACTACCTCCTTTGATTCAGTTGAGATATTGCCTTCTGCCCTTGAAGCTGTTCATCTTTCTATCCTCCGCCCTGGTGATACTGTTCCTATACGCGTTTTTACAGCTCGTGCTGCTTCATCCAACTCCGGGGATATCATGGATAATATCCCCCTCCGCCGCCGTCGACCTGCTCTCGGCGCGCTAGACGAGCTAGAGGAGGATGAGGTCCTTTCTGCCCCACCCGTTGCTCCTGAATCATCGACCATTCCGCCTTCCTCCTCCACACCTGGACCCTCGAACTCTCCTCCCAAGCGGTCCTCGACCAAGAAACTTTCTAAGCGTCCATCTTCTACTTCTCTCTCTCACCCTTGGTTCGATCCTGAAAACATCGGCCATCCTCTTGGTTGGGCGTTCTTTAGATCTTCTTCTTCTGACAAGTATGATCATCCTCCACAGGATTGTTATACTTTTTTCGAGATCCAGTTCAAACTTGGTCTCCGCTTCCCCCTAAATCCCGAGCTGCTTCGCATTTGCGAGTGGTTCTCGCTTCCCCTACATCAACTTCCTCTTAACGCTATCCGTTTTATGAACACCTTCATTATTCTCTGTCATATCCATTTAGGTCGATTCGACCTGGACTTCTTCCACTATTGCTATACCCCATCTAAGCAAGGTCGAGGTATTTATTTGAAAAGCTGCAACGGTGCCCATTTTATTAATTACATCCCCTCTAATCTTCCCAAGTGGAGCGACAAATTCATTTTTGTTCGACCTGACGCACCTTTTTCTTGGCCCTCGATCCCCTGGGTCAAGGAAGTCTCACAAGAGGCGGCTTCGGTCCCTCCACCGAATCCTCTTTTCGACCAACGGGTCCATACTTGGAACTCCAAGACCGTTGCGTCGGAAATACTACTCAAGGACGAGAATCTTCTCCACTACTGCGGTCTTCTCACCCATAAAACTTGTCCTCCTCCTACCGATAAGGTCCTCGATCTCATTCGGATTGAGAATGATCCAGGTAATGGTCGAGCAGATTAGTCAACTGTTTATGCATTTCTCTGTTTTTTTTCTGAGTGATTTTTGTTGATTATCAAATATAATCTATGTTTTGATTTTCTTGCAGAGGTGCCCAGTTTCAACATCCCCACGAGGAAGAATCCTTTGAACAAGAAGATGGGGACTGTTCCTGGGTCGGCCAGGGGCCAGGCTGAGGGATCGACCACTTCTTCCGGGTCTCGACCGGAGCCGCAGCGACGGTCGCCTTCGCGAGAGACCCCTTTGCCCCCACCTCCGCCGCCTGGGCCACAGCAGCAACAACAGCCACAACAACAACAGTAGCAACAGCCACAGCAACAACAACAGCAACATCCACAGCAACAACAGCAACAACATCCCTCCACGAAGCCGCCACAGGGACAAACTTCTCAGTCTCTTTCCGAGAAGAACCCACAGCACAAGTCTACCTCCCAATCGACCATAAGGTCCTCGACCTCCTCCAAGGCCGACGACCGTCAAAAAGCTGCAGACCGTCACCAGAAAAGCGATGCCAACCAATCTTCCTCTCACAAAACCTCATCTTCCTCTCAGAAAAATGATTCTTGTGCCAACACCTCCCAAAATGTCGCCTCTTCGAAAACCAAGGATAAAGCCCCTGAATCGTCCTCCAAAACCACAACACGCGAGCCATCCTCTAAAACCAAAACTCCCGAGTCCTCCTCCAAAACTAAAGCTCCTGAGCCCTCCTCCAAAACTCAAGAGAAGACTCCCCACGACCGACAGTCTTCCTAGACCCCCTCCACCGGCTCGACCAAGGCACTGGTCGAGTCTGGCGGCTGAGATGACGCGGGGCGCGAGCTGGCCCTGGGGAAACGCTCCCACACAGACCAGGGCGATGCGGTGTGGAAAAAGAGGTGAGCCAGCCATTCTTGGCCTGACCCGCTGGCTCCCAAGCCCACCTCCTTGTTGTCGGCCTCCGTAAACGAGGTGGCTGACCATCTCGAGGGTGCCCTCCTCGAGGACGATGGCAAGAAGTCCAGCGTTACTCTGCCCGAGGTTGGCGATAATCTCGTGCAGTGGCTCGCCCAGGTATTATTCGTCTCCAACTTTACATTGGTCCTTCTTATTTTTCTTTGTCGATACATAGATTGAATTATCTTATCGTTTCTGTTGACATGGCATGGTTGACTTTTTGCCTTTGGCCAAGGAGGCTCGAGACAGCTCGAGTAAGTCGATAAAGGGCCTCGAGGGTATTATCGGCTTCCTGCAAGATAAAAACTCGAGCCTCGTGCAGCACAACGCTAAACTCCGCGAGACACAAACTGAACAGAAGGTCGAGTTTGAAGTCAAGGTTAAGTCCCTTGATGAAGAGCTCACCAACAAGAATAAGGCTCTTGCGGAGAGAGATGCCGCCCTCGCGGAAAGGAGACTGCGGTGGTGAAAAAAAAAAGCTGCGTTGAAGGAGAAGGAGACTACGCTCGAGCAAGAGCGGATTGCTAGAACATAAGCAGAGGCTGCTCGAGCGCAGTCGGAGGCTGCTAGAGTGCAGTCAGAGGCTATTCGAGCGCAGGCGGAGGCTGCTCGGGTGCAGGCAGAGGCTGCTCGAGCTGAGCTGGAGGCTACCTTAGCCAAAGAAAGGGCTGCCCACGCCAGCCAATGCAAACGCTACGCTGATGCTGCAGCTCTTCGAGCTCGGCAAATGATGTGGGGCACAACAACTGGGCAGCTTTTCCTCCGTGAGTTCCGTGAACAAGTGGTGGCCGATTATATGCGGTCACCACAATTTTTGAAAGAGGTGCAAGACTTTGGGGTGGACTTCTTTCAGTTTGCCCTTCAGAAGTCCGGCGAGCAGATCGCCGAGGACGACTTCGAGCAGCTCGACCCTGGGGCTATCTGGGAGGCCTTACCCAAGGTTCCTTCTAGCTTCCAGGGCGATCCTAGCCTACCCTCCGAGCACGAGTGGTGGTCGGGGCTACTCGAAAGGTCTCTAGCTCGATTAGATATCTTGAAGAAAACTTATGCTCTGCCTGATGGTCTAACTCCTCCAGCCTCGATGTTGGCCGTGCTGACTGAGTCTATTCGCCAGCGTCCACTTAATGAGACTTACGACTCGACCTCCAGGACCAGCTATCCACTCGATCCCAACGCCAGTCAGAGCAACGCGAATTCGACCGCAACTCCTCCTCCTTAGATTTAGCTTTGTATTTTCCCTAGTCTGTTTTGAATCTGAACTATGTACTCCCAACAATATTTCATGGTTCATTGGAATATGAGCGTTTTTCTTAATTCGCTTTTGTTGTCGATGATCTTTTGAATGAGCTGACTTGGTATTCTTGTATGTCTCTATGACGGTTCTCCTCGTTAATTATGCTTGTGTGTTCGCTATGTATTTGATTGATTATCCAGATTTTTGCTATAATATACATCACACATACATTGCACCCTTCGCACAAGGTTTTGAACACATGCCCACCCTCGGAGATGGTCGAAACATGTGACCATCCAGCCTCACGGCCTTAGGTATGATGGGTTTTGAATTTTTGAGCACATGCCCACCCTTGGAGATGGTCGAAGCATGTGACCATCCAGCCTCATGGCCTTCAACGTGATGGGTTTCGAATTTTTGAACACATGCCCACCCCTGGAGGTGGTCGAAGCATGTGACCATCTAGCCTCACGGCCTTAAATGTGATGGGTTTTTATTTTTGAACACATGCCCGCCCCTGGAGGTGGTCGAAGCATGCGACCATCCAGCCTCACGGCCTTAAATGTGATGGGTTGTTAATTTTTGAACACATGCCCACCCCTGGAGGTGGTCGAAGCATGCGACCATCCAGCCTCACGACCTTAAATGTGATGGGTTTTTGATTTTTGAACACATGCCCACCCCAGGAGGTGGTCGAAGCCTGCGACCATCCAGCCTCACGGCCTTAAATGTGATGGGTTTTTAATTTTTGAACACATGCCCGCCCCTGGAGGTGGTCCAAGCATGCGACCATCCAGCCTCACGACCTTAAATGTGATGGGTTTTTAATTTTTGAACACATGCCCACCCCTGGAGGTGGTCGAAGCATGCGACCATCAAACCTCACAGCCTTAAATGTGATGGGTTTTTGATTTTTGAACACATGCCCACCCCTGGAGGTGGTTGAAGCATGCGACCATCCAGCCTCGTGGCCTTAAACATGATGGATTTTCTGCGCCATTGAACTTCTCTTTTACACTCATGCTTTTGTGCTCGTCCTCTGGGCTTGAAGTCGCGCTCATCTCTGTGCCTCTGTCTTCATGCGTCTTCACCTGGCCATGAGGTCTTCGTTACGGGGAATTTGCGTTCACACTCACCCACCCACGAGGAATGTTCTAAACAGGAGGTCTTCGACCAACCTGCCCACCCCAAGTGATGTTCTAAACAAGTGACCACCCAGCCCGAGGGCCTTAGTCATGGTGGGTTTTGGTCTTCACACTTGCCCACCCGCGAGGAAGGTTCTAAACAGGAGGTCTTCGACCAACCTGCCCACCCCAAGTGATGTTCTAAACAAGTGACCACCCAGCCTGAGGGCCTTAGTCATGGTGGGTTTTGGTCTTCACACTTGCCCACCCGCGAGGAATGTTCTAAACAAGAGGTCTTCGACCAACCTGCCCACCCCAAGGGATGTTCTAAACAAGTGACTTCCAAGTCAAACCACACCACATACATCCTGTCATCCAAATTATACCAACATTCCAAGCATAAGAAAATGTGCAATAAAGTGAGTAAAATCCGAGAAATCACTGAACTTCATTGACTTTTGAGCAAACTTTGCAATTTACATCTTTGTTCGAATTTTCTAGCTTTCTTAAAAAAAAAACGAAAAATTTTCACACATAATATTTTTTCAAATTAGCTATGTTCCATGACCAAGCAAGTGATCGGCCTTCAGCATCCTTCAGCGAGTACGCTCCTCCTGCGTGCACTCGCTCGACCAGGTATGGCCCTTCCCAGTTCAGCTCCAGCTTTCCCACATGTTTGAGCACATCGACGCGTTTCCAGACCAGGTCGCCTACTTGGAGTCTGCGAATTTTCACCTTTTTGTCATGAGCGGCTCGCATCCTCTATTTGTACGCCTCCACCCTGATTGCTGCTCTTCCACGCAGCTCCTCGATAGTGTCCAGGGCTGCCATCATTAGATCTTCGTTCTGCTCGGTATTATATGTGCTCGACCTCTGGGATGATAGCTCGACCTCGACCATCAGCAATGCTTCCATTCCATAAGCTAAACTGAAAGGGGTTTCTCCTGTTGTCGACCTCAGGGTTGTGCGATATGCCCAAAGCACCGAGCACAACTCATCGACCCATGCTCCCGAGGCCTTTTCCAGCTTTGTTTTCAGCCCATTCAGTATAATTCGGTTGGTTACCTCGACCTGGCCATTGGCTTGCGGATGAGCACGGAGGCAAAGTGTTGCTCGATTTTCATGTCTTCACACCATGCTCGAATCCGCTTGCCATTGAACTGAGTACCATTGTCAGAAATCAACACTTTGGACACGCCAAACCGGCAGCAAATGTTGTTGTATAGAAATTTAATTACTTTCTCCTCCGTAATCTTTGCCAAGGGTTCGGCCTCCACCCATTTTGTGAAATAATCCACCGCCACTATCAAGAACTTCCTCTTCCCCATTCCCTGAGGCATCGGCCCCACCAAGTCGATACCCCACTGGGCGAATGGTATAGGGGCACCCATCGTCGTCATTGCTTCTGCCGGTTGGTGGATAAGGGGGCCATGCTTTTGGAATTGTAAGCATTTCTTTGCCATTACCTTCGCATCCTCCCTCATCGTCGGCCAGAAATATCCTGCCCTCAAAATTTTTGCAACCAAGGCCCCTGACTTACTATGATCACTGCAGCATCCCTCGTGCATCTCTCTCAGTACATATCGACCTTCCTCCTTAGTAACACAACGCAGGTGCGGTCTCGCATACGACCGTTTGTAAAGAATGCCTTCATGTTCGAAAAATCTCCTCATCGCCTTTATCGTTCCCCCTTTCAGCTCCTCTAAGATCGGGGCCCTCCAATCCTCCACCTCCTCAATCTCCGCCACTTCTGCTTCGACCATACTCGTTTCGAGATGCAATAAGGTGACACTTCTGCTCTTACAGTCCACCAAGCTTTGAGCAATTTTTGATAACAGGTCCGCCCGACCATTTTCCCCTCGAGGGATCTGTATTAGCTCGAATGAATCGAACTCCTCTTTCATCTTCCTCATCTCATCCACATACTTTTGCATCCGGTCCTCCTTAACTTCAAACCCCTCTTGAAACTGTCCGACCACCAGCTGAGAATCAGAATGCACTTGTAACTTTCGGGCTCCTTCGCTTTGGCTAGACTCAAGCCTTTGATCACTGCCTCATACTCAGCCTCGTTGTTGGATATCTTGAACCCCACTTTAGCCGCAAATTCCAAGTAATCGCCCTTAGTAGAGACAAGGACAATTCCCAATCCTGCCCCGCTTCGTGCCACTGATCCATCCATAAACAACTGTCATATTCCTCCTGACTCCTCCTCGACTTTCTGCCTTTCTGGATAAAATCGGCCAACACCTGCGCCTTTATGGCCCTCCTCGGTTCATACAATAAAGAATACTCACTCAACTCGACCGCCCATTTCACCAATCGACCAGAGACTGATGGTCGGCCAAGTGTTTCTCCCAGCGGCATGTTTGTTCGCACCTTCACCTTATGATTCAAGAAATAAGGTCTCAACTTTCGAGCAGTTACGACCACTGCCAAAGCACACTTCTCGATCTCCGAATACCTCATCTCTGCCCCCTGCATCACCCTGCTCACGTAATAGATAGGAAATTGTGCTACCCCTTCCTCTCGTAATAACACCGAACTCACAACCCACTCTCCAATAGAAATGTATAGCACCAACTCCTCGCCCTGTACAGGTTTAGCCAATAAGGAAAGGTTGGCTAACACCCCTCGCAACTCCTCAAACGCCCTCTGCGCCTCCTCCGTCCATTGAAATTTCGCACTCTGCTTCAACGTTTTGAATAATGGGCCACTTTTCTCCGCCACCTTCGATATGAAACGACTCAGCCCTGCAATGCGACCAGCTAAGATCTGCACTTCTTTAACATTCGCTGGCGGCTTCATCTCCATCACGGCTCAAACCTTCTCGGGATTCACTTCAATACCCCTCTTGGTCACTAAGTAACCCAAGAATTTGCCTGAATTCACCCCGAGCGAGCATTTAGCTGGATTCAGCTTCATTTCGTACCTCCTCAAAGTCATGAATGTTTCCCTTAAGTCCCTCACATGGTCCATTTCCTCCTTGCTTTTTACCAACATATCGTCCACATATACCTCTATGTTCCTCCCAAGTTGCTCCTTAAAGATTTTATCGACCAGCCTTTGATACGTGGCCCCAGCATTTTTCAGGCCGAACGGCATCACTACGTAACAATAGGTTCCCCGACTCGTTACAAAACTCACCCACTTCCTGTCTTCTCTCGCCAAGGGAATTTGATTATATCCCTGGGAGGCATCCATCAGGCTCAGCAATTCGCACCTCGCCGTCGAGTCGACCAGCTGGTCGATTCTGGGCAGTGGGTATAAGTCCTTTGGGCATGCTTTGTTCAGATCACGGAAATTAATGCACATCCTCCATTTTCCCTCCGCCTTCGACACCATTACCGTATTCGACAACCACTCGGAGAACTGGATCTCCTTGATATGTCCCGCTCCCAATAGCTTCTCGACCTCCTTCTCAATGATCATGTCCATCTCTGCCCCATGGTGCCTTCTTTTCTGTTTCACCGGCCTCACACTGAGGTCGATGTTCAATCGATGTTCGATCACCTCCGCACTTATCCCTATCAACTCCTCCGCTGTATAAGCAAAAACGTCAGCGAACTCCCTAACTAGATCGATCAACCTTGACCGAATAGGCTCCTCCAAGTCCTTCCCAATTCGGAATTTCCTCTCCTCGCACCCCTCGATCATCTGGATCTCCTCGACTTCTCCTCCTGGCTGGATATCCATTTTCTCTTTACCTTTCTCCATTCTTGGTTTATCCTCTTTTGTCCTCGACCCCCCTGGTCGACTAATCTTCTCCTCCTTCGACTTGGTCTGCCTCCTCGCCAGTTACTTGTTATTTCTCATTGTTGTTTGATAGCAGCTCCTCGAAGTGAGTTGATCCCCGGCAATCTCCCCTACGTTTTCGCCCACAGGATACTTAATCGTCATGTGGTACGTGGATACGACTGCCTGGAACGCATTCATGCTCGTCCTCCCCATAATAATGTTATAAGATGATTCAGCTCCTACGACCACAAACCTCACCATGTGCACCTTCCTTAGCTCTCCTGCCCCCAATGCTACTGGCAAGCTTATCTCGCCCATCGGCATCACCTCTCCTCCATTAAAACCATAAAGTGTCGTGGTCACCGGTTTCAACTCCATATTCAACTCCTTGTTAATTTGCACAAAACAGTCATAGAACAACACGTCTACCGAACTCCCAGTATCGATAAACACTCTTTTCACGTCAAAGCCTGCAACCTCTGCGGTTATCACCAGAGCATCGTTGTGCGGTAGGACCACCCCCTAGGCATCCTCCGCCTTAAAACATATTACCGGCATGCGAGCCGTAATCCCCACCTCCTCTCTCTTCCTCTTCACAGCTCGAGCATGCTCCTTCCTGGCCCTATTCGAGTCGCCATCTGTTGGCCCTCCGAAAATCATGTAGATCGTCCCTCTCTTCATCGGGGCTTCTCCTCCATGCCCTCCCTTATCGCCATCTCTCCTCGGCTTCTTTCCTCGACCATCTCGACCATCTCCGTCGCCTCCTTCCTCGTCCCTGTCACTTCTCTCCTCCGAATCCTCCTGACACCTTCTCCTTCCCTTCCCTTCTGCTCTATCCTGATATACAAACTCTTTCAGGTATCCAGCTCGAATCAACCTCTCGATCTCATCCTTCAAATGTCTACAGTTCTCCGTGGTATGACCGTAATCTCGGTGAAAACGACAGTAAATATCTGACCTAGGTCGAATTGGGTCTGTAAACCTCTTCGGCCAGGTCACATCCTCGCTCGGCATCTTCTGCTCCATAGCCTCGAGCACCTCTGTCATATCTTTCCTCAGGGGCGTAAAAGTGTGGTACCTCTGCCTTTCGAACAACATTGGCCTCCCTGCCACTCGTCCCTTTTTTCCTTTTTCGAATCTCGACTCTCTCTTCGGGGCGAGGCCCTCTTCTGCTCGCTCCTCCTGGGCAAATTTTTCCCCGACGATCTTCCCCTTTGCGGGCTCTTTTCCTTCTTTGGCTCTGGTCGAGCCGACCCTTCCAACTTTGCGAATTCTACCTCCATTTCCTTTAAATTAATATACTTCCTGCAACGCTTCAAAACCTCCTCATATGATCGAGCAGGGGTCTTTGCTAGGGAAGTTCAGCAAGGCCCTGCTCGAAGACTTCTTATCAATCCTCCCACATTCACTTTATCTGAGGCCGAGTGCACCTCCAAACACGTCTGATTATATCGAGCAACATACTTCCTCAATGACTCCTTCTCCCCCTGTAACACCCCGCCTAAACTTACTAAGATCAGAGTAAATTTTTCGCGTTATAATTGGAAAGCACTGCTTTAATTTTCGAAAATTCATATTAATTTTTCGAAAATACTTTAACTTAAAACACGGGGTGCTACTCAACTGTAATCTTATATTTTAATCTTTATCTCTCTAATCTAAATGCATGTGACCAAGTGAAATCCATTCTAGAATTAAGGCCATGAATAATACCGGATTAAGCATGCATATTTTGAAAGTCTGGCATAATCTGAAATCTGAAATAGTAGTCTGAAATCTGACATCTGAAACACAAGTCTAACATTCGGAAGCAAGTACAAGTTCAAAAGACACACAAGCATAAAACAGACATAGATAATTCAACATGTTCAAATACTATGACATGTTTTCACAAAAATGTCCTGAAGCTGGACCAACACCACATATCTGCTCACGCTGCACACGCTTCGTCACCTGAAAAAGAGGGCAGTGGGGAGGCGTGAGCACAAAGGAATCAACGGTGCTCCGCCGGAACCGGCACTGAATACTCAGCACAATTAATAACAAACTATGAAATCAACATATATATGAATAAGGGTCAAAATCTTTTTCACCCCATTATATATCTATTCTTTCTTTTTCACACCACCCCGTCAAATTTCTTCTTTACACCCCAAAATTCACGAAATGCTATGCGATATTACACTCGCATGTCCAAATG
>CACSLK010024742.1:10939502-10965186 GCA_902706635.1 Striga hermonthica
ATGAATTATGTTGAGTTGTCGCCGCCTTACCATGCTGAGGTGGCATGTTATAGATATCGGTCCACCCAGTTATAACCGATATGTTGTGACTGACATGTATTAACCGACATGTGTTGACCGACATGTGATATCGGTCAACTAGTAAAGATGTCGGTTCTTGCTGAATCTTTCGTTGTGTAGTCATCTTGAAGCTGGTGGAAGTGTCACTTGCTTGCATGAACCCTAATTACCATTATACTGATCTCAATCAGCGGATTAATGTCACTTAATCTGGCTTACTGAAAATGATATCAACACATTTAATAAAACATTTGATAAAACTATTACACCTTAATATATATATATATAAATGTGTGTGTATATATATTTCTGTTATTTATTTGTTGGATCAATTACTAAATTAATTCTAAATTTGTAGCAAAATATTCAAATGTGTAACGACTAATGTTGAACCTTAAAGTTGATTGAAACATTCCGAGCTGTAACCGCTATATTTGGTTGCATTGTTGGAAGAAAAATATGATTGGCACATATTTTATTTTCTAAAAATCAGAAACACCAATAATTTTTTTAATTTTGTTAATTTTCTTAATATATGCCACAAAGATATAAATTATTTTATTTATGTTACTAATGTAAACGTTGCATGGTTAAAATAAAATTTAAATCTCAATTAATTTTGAATGATAAAAATAACTTAAGAAAAAGTAATGTTTTTATATGATAGAAGTACATGTCTAATTATTAAATAAAAAAAAAAAACGTGTTTTATATCTGTGCAAATGCACATGATTAAATACTAGTGAACTTTTAAAAAAAAGGAAATTTTTAATATTAATAAGCATTTGATGGTTGTTTCAAAATAATTTTGATGAGTCATTAATAACTGTAAGAGTCGGGGAAAGTGGGTGCGATGCCATGCACGTGAAATACATCATAACATGTGAGCCTAGATAAACCATTGTAAGATTTCATCCTAAAACCAACTGTTAGTTTGAAGAGTAGCCCACTTAAATTATAAGTTGGTCTATTTTTCCTGCATAAACGATGTAGATGGGACAACTCACAAGCAATATTATATTCTAACTCGCCCCTCACTTGACCCTTCATACAAAGCTCAAGCCCACGTAGGCCGAGGAACGAGTACGCCAGTGCAAGTCCCACATGGGCCCGCTCTGATACCATGTAAAAATCGACAAGAAACGAGTACGGTCCCATGTACGTGAAGTGCACCATAACAGGGTGATCCTAGATGCACCATATATAGTAAGGTTTCTTCCTAAAACCAATAGGTGGTAGGAGGGGTAACCCACTAGACTTATAAGTTTGACCTATTTTCTCTGTATAAACGATAATGAGACAACTCACAAGTGATATTATATTTTAATAAAAATGTTCTAGAAAATATATATAAGAAAATGTTCTTTCAGATGCCCTCAAAGACAGACCCATATTGGAAGTTTCACAATTGTGGATTAGATAGGGCCGGGACAGGGTGTGAATGACCCACCGCCATTTCTTTTCTTATTTTTTTATTCAAACGGCATGATTTCATAAATAGAACACATATTTACATGTAAATAAAAACCGGTAACAAACGGAAAGAGCAGCTGCGCAACTGTAATCCTTGGGAGGACAACATGAAAGGCAGCCTAATCGAAGAATGCACTACATTCTCACAAGCTCCCAACAAGAGAATATAACTCCCAAAAGGTGAATAAACACTACACACAACAGACTAAACACGAAAAAACACTAACACACAAAACACTAAACACAACGGAAAAAAACACTAAACACAACGAATGTGTGCACAACAAACCCAAATGAATCATCTTCCTCTCCATCATTGTATCCCGCCTAGTCCTTAGTCGTGGTTGTTGGGATATGTGAGGATCTCGTTATGTACAAATCACGAACTCAATAGCAAACGTAAACCTATGCGCATCGGATCTAAAGGTTTGACGTAGAAAACTTACGGCTTAAAATTTATGGCGATCTGGCTGATCTTCAATAGGTTTGAATTGACCAGGATGAGCACATGAACAAGTCAGAACGAACGAAAGGGAATCGGCGCTGATCGGGTCGTGTGGCGGGTCAGATCGCCGAGGGCCGTGTCGCAGGTGGTGGTGCGTCGCGACTTGGTCACGGGTCCAGGGCGCGTCACGGTAGCTGGGCTGGTGCGTACGGCGGCGATCGGCCGGTCGGTGGTCTTCGGGCTCGGGCTCGGGCTCGTGGATCGTCATTGTTGTATATGATCATCGGGTCTCGAATACCTTTGGATCTTCTACTGTATTGCTCTTAAACCTCTTCATCTCGTGTTGGTGTAGCAGCAAGAAGAAGATAAAACTCGAATGAGAACTGAGAGAGAGAGAGAGAGAGAGAGAGAGAGAGAGAGAGAGAGAGAAAGAGATAGGCACCAGCTAGTCGTGTGGAATAATGTTCCAACTCTTCTCTTCTTATGAGCTTAATGATGTATATACAGAGCTATAGTAAGGACCCTTAGGAGATTAGGAACAAGACTCCTTAATTAATTAAAATAATTGTGGGTCAAACCCACTACTCTAATTAATTAAATAATATTATGGACCACTAACATAATATTATTGCACTCTATTTTCCTAGCCAAATTTACAATTGAGAATCCAATAATAATTACTCGAATTATCTCCCCAAGTTTAAGATATAATGTCCATTAACTAATTTGATTACGGATAATCAAGAATTAATTAAATTAATATTATTTCAACGAAGTTAGCGTCCGTTCATTATATTATTACTATGTCGGAATTTAACCTACCTGCACGGTTTAGCATTATAATCCTTCATGAACATACTCTCGGGACATCATCAAACTAAAGATATACGGTGACCGTAAATATTCTAATAGCACATCATACATGCATCAATATTACCCAAGACAGTATGACTATTGATCCAATTCACTAAACCTTACCTATGTGAATCAAAATGATATATCCTGCATATATATGTCTATTTAATATCTTACGGGTTAAGAGAACGCAGTAATTAACCGAGGCCTATTTCGTTTACGACGATCAATATATAACAAACTGCTCCTCTTTGAGATCGTGTTTAATACATAAAGGTACTAGTGCAACTAATCAGTTAAGACAAATTGTACCGTTGACACTACAACCGTTCGGATAAGGTGTTCATGTCCATCTAGGTTGTGAACCATAATTCTTGTTTCACAAGTAACGGATAGAAATGATCATCGGTTTCGCTGATGACGATCCACACTATCTAATTGCAAATCAACAAAATGTAGAACTTGTTTAATCTAACATGTTTTTCATTCATAAAGGGTAAAAGTATAATATCATTCAAACCCAAGCTTTCAGTATATAACACTAACAATCTCCTACTTATACGTAAAGCTTACAGTTTTACAAGTACAGTCCTATCAATCTGTTATTCTAAAATACCTATGTCGGTCATATCGCCATGCACTTGATCCTATCGCCATGTCGATCTCTCTCTCTTGAGACGTCTTAGGAGACATCTCCTTAGACAGAGGTATTCCTTTCTGGAAAGGTAAAATACCTTTCTTGGAATCCTGCATGCTGAATTTAGCCAAGACAATATCTATGTATGAAGACTGGGATAAGGACAACATTCTCTTCTTACGGTGTTAAATGACCCTAATACCAAGAATGTGTCCTGCTTCACCAAAGTCCTTCACATCAAAATGCTTAGACAACCACACCTTTACGTCTGATAACTCCTTCATTTTGTTTCCAACAAGAAGTATGTCATCTACGTAAAGCACAAGAAACACCACCACGCTCCCACTGATTTCCTTGTACATACAATGCTCATCTGGACATTGACTGAACCCGTACGATTGGATCATTTCAGCGAATCGGATGTTCCAAGATCTTGAAGCTTGCTTCACTTCATAAATAGACCGATTAAGCTTACACACTAGATGCTCACGACCCTTAGCAATGAAACCCTTTAGTTGCTGCATATAGATGTCCTTCTGAAGGTTCTCGTTAAGGAAAGTTGTCTTGACATCCATCTGCCAGCCCTCATAATCCATATGAGCGGCTACAACCAAGAGAATCCAAATGGACTTAAGCATAGCTACTGACAAAAAGGTCTTATCATAGTCTACACCCTTAATCTGGGTATAATATTTTGCTACAAGCCTAGCTTTAAAGGTTTTCACCTCCCCATTCGATCCTCTCTTTCTCTTAAAGATACACTTGCATCCAATGGTTCTTACCCCATTGGGTGGTTCAACAAGATCCCAGACCTGATTAGAGTCCATTGACCTCATTTCAGCATTCATTGCAACGTTCTATGAATCAGCATCGTTATCTTGGAGTGCCTTGTTGTAGGTCCTTGGGTCTGATTCTAGGTTTCCTGGAACTGAGCCTGAAGAATCTCCAAGTCCCATCCATCAGTCGAGTAAATGAGAAAATCTCCCATACGACGAGTTACTGTCTGCACTGGTACACTCTTAGTATACCGTGTTGCAGTATTATGTGATGTGTCTACTTGTGCACTCGGTAGGGAACTATCGTCTTCACCCCTTAACTCCTCTAAAGCTATTCTACTTGCGGGCTTGTGATTCATAATATAGTCTTCTTCCAAGAATCTAGCGTTCGTGATAACGATCACCTTCTGATCCTCGGGACTATACAATAATCCACTTTTCGTTTCCTTGGGATAGCCAACAAAAACTCGTGCCTTCAATCGTTTTTCCAATTTGCCAGCCTCCTGCACTAACACGTGTACAGGGCTACCCCATACTCGAATATGTGAAAACTCGAGCTTTCGCCCTTTCCACGATTTGTAAGGAGTAGTCTCTCCTGACTTCGATGGAACCAAGTTCAGAATATACGATCTGTTTCCAGCGCCATTCCCCAAAATGAATCTGATAATCTTGGATAACTCATCATCGACCTAACCTTTTTCACAAGAGTTCTATTTCTTCGCACTGCAACCCCGTTCTGCTGGTACGTGCTGTTATATACTGAAAGCTTGGCTTTTGATAATATTACACTTTTACCCTTTATGAATGAGAAACATGTTAGATTAAACAAGTTCTACGTTCTATTGTTGTGCATTAGATAGTATGAGTCGTCATCGAGAAAACCGAAGATCATACTATGAGTTACTCGCGAAACAAGAATAATGGTTCACAACCTAGATGGACATGAACACCCCATCAGAACGGTTGTAGTGTCAACTGTACAGTTTGTCTTGGCTGATTAGTTGCACTAGTACATTTATGTATTGAACATGATCTTAGAGGGGAGCAGTTCGTTTTATACTGATCGTCGTAAAGGAACTAGGACTCGGTTAATTACTGCGTGCTCTTAACCCGTAAGAAATTAAACAGTCATATATGTGTAGTACTTATTACTTTGATTCACATGGGTGAGGCTTAGTGAACTGGGCTAATAGACCCTCTGTCTTGAGTAATATTGCTACATGTAGGATGTGCTGTTAGGATATTTACGGTCACCATGTGCGTTAGTTTGATGATGTCCCCAGAGTGAGTTCATGAAGAATTTTTATGCTAAACCATGTAGGTGGATTAAATTCCGGCATAGTAATAATGTGATGAACGAGCGCTAGCTTCGGTGAAATAATAATAAATTAATTAATTCTTGATTGTCAGTAATCGAATTAATCAATGGACATTATATCTTAAACATGGAAGATAAATCGAGTACATTATTATTGGAGTTTCAATCGTAAATTGGGCTAGGAAAAGGGAGTGCAATAATATTATGTTGGTGGACCATTTAATATTATTTAATTAATTAAAATAAGTGAATTGGTCCACAAGTATTTAATTAATTAAAGAGCTCTAATCCTAATCTCGTAACGGTTCATACTGTAGCTCTATACATATCATTAAGCTCATGGGAAGAGAACACATCTCATAATTCACGAGACATACATGCCGCCCCATCTCTCTCTCTCTCTCTCTCTCTCTCTCTCTCTCTCTCTCTCTTTCAGTTCCCATTCGAGCTTTATCTTCTTCTTGCTATTCCACAGGTACAAGATAAAGAGGTGTTTGAGATATACAGTAGAAGATCTGTAGGTAAACTGAAATGAAATATATTTTATCGTACATAACTAACTGGAGGTCCAATAAAGGTGTGCAGCATACCCAGAAGACCGTCTCGATGAGATCTTTCCATCGCCGCCAAGATCGCCGCCGTATGACGCCGCTCGCGCCCTCACGTGCCACCGGAGTGTCCCAGACTGCAAGTGCTGTTTTCATCCATTTTGCACCCGTTTGATCTGGTTTTTGATCCGATCTTGTCGTGCAACCCTAAGATGTGATTTGCAGTCAACTTTTCATTGGTGTGCTTGTACGACCGTCCAGAAGATCATCCAGATCGCCATAAAATGTAAGCCGTAAGTTTTCTACGTCAAACCTTTAGATCCACGACGCACAGGTTTACGTTTGCTATTGAATTCATGATTTGTGCATAAGGAGATTCTCATAGATCCCAACAAGTGGTATCAGAGCACTTGGTTAATTCGTTGTGTACAAGTTCGAACTTTTACGGCTTTATTTGTAAAGATGTGTTCAAACATAGCCATATATTGGATTATATTCGAATAACTCGGTTGTGCAGGAATTAGTTTAATCCACTATTATGGCCGACTATGTGTTTGATGAATGTGATGTATGATTTTAAATTTATTTTTAAAGCCTCGGGCTTGTCGAGGAATTGATGGATGAATGTTTTTAATAATTATTCGCCCCGGGGTTGACTGGATAAATTTAATTATTTGTTTAAAAGAACATGTACATCCATTCGTTGTATTTAGAATTGGATTATGTAATTTTGTAAATTATATTTTTCGTGTTGTAATCGTGGATTAATTACCGAGAGATTACAAGAGATCAACGAGGCTCGAAAAACAACCGGACTGGAGCCCGGAGAACACGCACGGCTTGCGCGATTTAAAAAAAAAAATTAATTTTTCCGACCACCGGTGGCAGCGGGCAGTTGCTGAGGTGGAGAGGTTTACTTGATGATCAAACAGTATGATATCGTCAAGGATTCTGCTGCAGTGGGAGTTCCAGTTGAACAAAAAAAGATTTTACAAGGTTTCCTTATTTAAGGAGACTCAATATTTAATGGCCATATTAGTGGATTTATTTATTTATTTATTTAAATTCATTATGCCATTAATTATTTATTTATTATGCATGTTAATTAATTATTGTATTTGCATGAGATTAATTTGGAATTGCATATTTATTTATGCATGTTAATTAATTATTGCCTTTACATAGGATTAATTTAGAATTGCAAAAATGTATAAAAAAGTAAAAATCCTCATATAAATTATACTAAGTTTGAGAAGAGATTTTAAATTACAGTTAATTGTAGAATTCCTAAGGCCTCCATTTCTAATTTGTCGGTAAATCAATTAATTACGGTATGGGCTCCCCCACGGGTGACATCACTAAAATTAATTGGAGGAAATTATCAGGATGAATTTCTAAAATTAGACGGTTAGAGGAAAGCTTAATTGAGAATATGGGCCGCCCCACGGAGGACGTATAATATTTTTCTCCGACCTTAGGACCGAGAAATGGGATTCACTTAGAATGCGATTTATTTACAAACTCCCCACGGGGTCTCTAAATTTATTGCATGGCCAAATGGAGATCGACTATTAATTTCGTTCGTCATGAATTTAGTTCTGACTTATGGAAATTAATGGGCCTTAGAAAAGCCCCTCTCTTACGAATGTTGAGTTGTAGGACGACCCACGTAGCATACTTACTCTCGGCGCTTTGAGATGTCGGTGAATTTAAGTTAATGTTGTTTTGAGGATATCAATATTAACAGTTAAATTCAAAAGTGTTTAATCTATAAAATTATTTTCGTGTTTCTTAGGCTATATTCATCATGTCGTTCAATCCGTTGTCTGTCATTCAAAATTGAAAATAAACTTGCTAGTCCCAAATCATCTGATTGGAAGAGGAACTTAGACATTGTCATGTCGATCACCATGGCTAGGGACACTCCCGTAAGGGAACATGTCCATAAGCTAATGGAGCAGTTCACTCGCATGGAGTCTGAAGGTGCTCAAATTTGTGAGAGCATCAAGGTTGACATTATACTCTTCACACTGCCTAAGGACCTCAACCAGCTTTGCTACAGTTATGACGGGCTTCTTCGGAAACTGTCTGTGGCTGAGCGGATTGGGGAACTTGAGGCGGCTGAGAAGATTATCCATGATAAGCGAGAGATGATTCTTGCAGAATTTGAGATTGTCTCATCCTCCATGTCCGTAGGGATAAAGAGGAAAAAAAGCTATGTTCAGGAGGCAATGGAAACATCTAGAGCTGAGTGATCGGGACAGAAGGTCGACTGCTCTCTCCTCAAGAAAGGGAACTCTCTCGTTAATGTCTTAGAAACATGTTTAGTAGTTGTATCTACCAGAACCTAGTGTGGAGATACTGGAGCCACTGATCATGTCTGCAATCCATTGCAAGGGTTCTAGGAAATTAGATGACTTAGGGAGGGAGAGATCACCGTCTACATGGGCGATGCTACGAAAGTGGCAGCTGTTGTAGTGGGAGATGTTACTTTATCTTTTGATAGTAGTATTTTGGTTTTAAGACATTGCCTTTATGTTCCTAGTTTTAGAAAGAACCTTGTTTCAGTTTCTAAACTAGTTATGGATGGTTTATCATTTACGTTTGATGATATGCTTATTATTCGTTAGGGAAAGCGTTTCATATGTTCTGTTCATTAGTTGGCAATTTGTATATTCTTAAACCAAGCTCTCCCACAATGTAACAAACTGAATTGAATAGTGTTGTGACTAAATCTAATAGGAGGAATAAATCTTCGAGTATGAATCAAGCATATCTTTGGCACCTTAGACTTGGACACATTAACCTTAGGATTCAAAAGTTAGTGGCCAGTGGACTCCTTGGTCAGGTCCATTGGAAGAGCACTATCTAACTTGTGAATCATGCTGGAAGTTAAGATGGCCAAGAGGCTGTTTACAGCAAAGGGGTATAGGAGTCAAGAAGTGCTAGGATTGATTCATTTTGATTTATGTGGTCTTATGTCGTTCTAGGCTAGAGGATGTTTCGAGTATTTTGCCTCATTTATAGATGATTATTTGAGATTTGGGTACATTTATCTGTTGCACCACAAGTTCGAATGCTTTGAGAAATTCAAAGAGTATCGGGCAGTTGTGAAGAATCTACTGTTAAAAGTATCAAGTCACTACGATTTGATCGAGGTGGCGAATACCTCTATGGAGAGTTCAGGACATACTTATCAGAAGTTGGGATTGAATCCCAATTGACTGTACCTGACATGCCCCAGTAGAACCGGGTTACAGAGTGAAGAAATTGGACTCTTATGGAAATGGTTAGGTCAATGATGAGCTATTCTAGATTACCAAATTCGTTTTGGAGTTTGGCTCTGGAAACAACATGGTACGTTCTGAACTTGGTTCTATCGAAGTCAGTAGAGACTACTCCTTATGAATTGTGAAAAGGGCGAAAGCCCAGTTTCGTACATATTCGACTATGGGGTAGCCCTGCACACATTTCAGTGCATGAGGCTGGAAAATTGGAAAAGCGTTCGAAAGCATGAGTTTTTGTGGGCTATCCCAAGGAAAAGATAGGTAGATTATTTATAGTCCCGAGGATCAGAAGGTGATCGTCAGCATGAATGCTAGATTCTTAGAAGAAGACTATATTATGAATCACAAGCCCGCAAGTAGACTAGCCTTTGGAGGAGTTAAGGGGAGAAGTCGATAGTTCCCCACCAAGTGCGGAAGTAGATATATCACATAATACTGCAACATACAACACTGAGAGCGTACCAGTGCAGACAGTACCTCGTCATGTTGGGAAGGTTTCTCAGTTACCCGACCGATGGATAGGTCTTGGAGAGTCTAAAAGCTTAGTTCCAGGAAACCTAGAATCTGACCCAAGAACCTACAACGAGGCACTCCAAGATAAATATGCAGATTCATGGAAAGTTGCAATGAATGCTGAAATAAGGTCTATGGACTCTAATCAGGTCTGGGATCTTGTAGAACCACCCGATGGGGTACGACCCATTGGATGCAAGTGGATCTACAAAAGAAAGAAAGGATCGGATAGGGAGGTACAAACCTTCAAATCTAGGCTTATTGCGAAAGGTTATACCTAGATTGAGGGTATAAATTATGATGATACCTTTTCTCCAATAGCTATGCTTAAGTCCTTTCAGATTCTCTTGGCTGTAGCCGCTCATATTGATTGTGAGGTCTGGCAGATGGATGTCAAGACAACTTTCCTTAATGGGAACCTTCAGTAAGACATCTATATGCGGCAACCAGAGGGATTTATTGCTAAAGGTCGTGAGCATCTGGTGTGTAAGCTTAGTCGGTCCATTTATGAATTGAAGCAAGCTTCGAGGTCTTTGAAACTTCGGTTCAATGAAGTGATTTAGTTGTACGGGTTCACTCAATGTCCGGATGAGAACTGCGTGTACAAGAAAATCAGTGAGAGCATGGTGGTGTTTCTTGTGCTGTACGTGAATGACATACTTCTTATTGGAAACAGTAAGAAGGAGTTGTCAGACGTAAAGGTGTGGTTGTCTAAGCAGTTTGATATGAAGGACTTAGGAGAAGCGGGACACATTCCTGGTATTAGGGTCGTTCGAGACCGTAAGAAGAGAATGTTGTGCTTATCCCAGTCTCCATACATAGATACTGTCTTAGCTAGGTTTATCCTGCAGAATTCCAAGAAAGGTACCTTGTCTTTCAGGACAGGAATCCCTCTCTCTAAGAAGATGTCTCCTAAGACGTCTCAAGAGATTGTGGACATGAAGATAGTTCCTTATACATCGGTAGTAGAAAGTCTTCTGTATGCAATGTTATGCACCAGGCCAGATATTAGCTACGTCGTTGGCTTAGCAGGTAGATATCAAAGTAATACGGTTAGGGAACATTGGTCTGCGGTGAAATATATACTCAAGTACATGAGAACGACTAAGGAGTACATGTTAGTTTACCGTGCAGACAGCTTGTTACCTCTAGAATACAGTGCTTCTGATTTCCAGTCAGATAGGGACGAGAGTAAGTCAACCTCAGGTTATGTGTTTACCTTGGGAGGTGGAGCCATTTCATGAAGGAGTGCTAAGCAGAAATGCGTGGCAGAGTCCACCATGGAAGCCGAGTACATAGCAGCCACAGAAGCAGCGAAAGAGGAAGTTTGGCTCAGAAACTTCTTAGTGGACTTAGAGGTGATTCTGAGTTTGCCACGTGGTATCATCGTGTATTGTGATAACAGTGGAGCAGTAGCAAACTCAAGGGAAGCACCAGCCCACAGAGCAAGCAAACGCATAGAGCGCAAGTACCATCTTATTCGAGAGATAGTTGGTAGAGGAGACATTGATGTTGCCAAGATTGCATCTGAGAACAAGCTAGCTGATCCTTTCATGAAGAGTTTGTCGGAGAAGGTCTTCGTCAAACACGTGACATGAATGGGATTCAAGTACATGGCGATAAGATCGACATAGGTCTTTTAGAATAACAGATTGATAGAACTATACTGGTAAAAGCGAAAGCTTCAAGTATAAGTTAGAGATTGTTAGTGTTATATACTGAAAGTTTGGCTTTGGATGATATTACACTTACCCTTTATGAATGAGAAACATGTTAAATTAAACAAGTTCTACATTCTGTTGTTTTGCATTAGATAGTGTGGGTCGTCATCGGGCGAACCGAAGATCATACTATCAGTTACTCGCGAAACAAGAATAATGGTTCACAACCTATATAGACATCAACACCCCATAAGAACGTTTGTAGTGTAAACTGTACAGTTTGTCGTGGCTGATTAATTGCACTAGTACATTTATGTATTGAACAAGATCCCAGAGAGGAGCAGTTCATTTTATACTGATCGTCGTAAAGGAACTAGGCCTTGGTTAATTACTGCGTGCTCTTAACCCGTAAGATATTAAACAGTCATATATGTGTAGTACTTATTACTTTGATTCACATAGGTGAGGCTTAGTAAACTGGGTCAATAGACCCTCTGTCTTGGGTAATATTGCTACATGTAGGATGTGTTGTTAGGATATTTACGGTCACCATGTGCGTTAGTTTGATGATGTCCCCGGAGTGAGTTCATGAAGGATTATTATGCTAAACCCTGCAGGTGGATTAAATTCTGACATAGTAATAATGTGATGAACGAGCGCTAGCTTCTGTGAAATAATAATAAATTAATCAATTCTTGATTGTCAGTAATTGAATTAATTAATGGATATTATATCTTAAACATGGGGAGATAAATCGAGTAATTATTATTGGAGTTTCAATTGTAAATTGGGCTAGGAAAAGGGAGTGCAATATAATTATGTTGTTGGCCCATTTAATATTATTTAATTAAATAAAATAAGTGGATTGGTCCACAAGTATTTTAAATAATTAAGGACCCCTAATTATAATCTTCCAAGGGTCCCTACTGTAGCTCTGTATATACATCATTAAGCTCATGAGAAGAAAACACATCTCATAATTCAAGAGACATACACTCCACCCCATCTATCTCTCTCTCAGTTCCCATTCGAGCTTTATCTTCTTCTTGTTGTTCCACGGGTACAAGATTGAGAGGTCTTTGAGATATACAGTAGAAGATCTACAGGTAAACCGAGACGAAGTATATTTTATCTTACAGAACTAACCGGAGGTCTGATCGAGGTGTGCAGCACACCCAAACGACTGTCTCGACGAGATCTTTCCATCACCGCTGAGATCGCCACCGTACGACGCCGCATGAACCCTCACGCACCGCTGGAGTGTCATAGACTACAAGTTCCATTTTTATCCATTTTGCACCCGTGTGATCCAGCTTTCGATCCGATATTGTTCGTGCAACCCTAAGACGTGATTTGCTGTCAATTATTCATTGGTGTGCTGTGTATGGCCATCCAGAAGATTAGCCAGATCCCCATAAATTTTAAGCCGTAAGTTTTCTACGTCAAACCTTTAGATCGGCTGCGCATAGGTTTACGTTTGCTATTGAATTCGTGATTTGTGCATAACAGGATCCTCATTGATCCCAACACGTATCGGGTGCAGTCAGTTGGGATTCAATACTGGCTTTTGATACGTATGTCTTGAACTCTCCAAAGAGGTATTCGCCAAATCGATCAGATTGAAGCGACTTTATACTTTTACCATGAAGCTTCTCCACAGCTGCCTGATACTTCTTGATTTTATCAAAGCATTCGAACTTGCGTTGCAACAGATATATGTATCCAAATCTCGACTAATCATCAATAAAAGAGACAAAATACTCAAAACCTTATCTAGCCTGGATCGACATAGGACTAAACAAATCAGAATGAATCAATCCTATCACTTCTTGGCTCATATATCCCTTTTGCCGTAAGCAGACTCTTGGCCATCTTACTTCCAGGCACGATTCGCAAGTTGGATAATGATCTTCTAATGGACCAAGATTTATACTAGATACCAACTTTTGAAACCTCATAAGGTTGATGTGTCCAAGTCTAAGGTGCCAAAGATATGCTTGATTTATCTGCGAAGACTCCTTCCTCTTATTAGATTTAGACATGATATTATTCAGCACAGATTGTTGTAGGTGGTAGAGTTTGGTTTAAGAACATATAAATTTCCAACTAATGAATCAGAACAAATGAAACGTTTCCCATAACGAATAATAACCATGTCATCACATGTAAATGAAAAACCATCTGAAACAAGTTTAGAACTGAAACAAGATTCTTTCTAAAACTAGAAACATAAAGACAATGTCTTAAAACCAAACTACTACTACTAAACGATAAAGTAACGTCTTCCACTGCAACAGTTGACACTTTCGTAGCATCAACTGTGTAGACGGTGATCTCTCCATCCTTAAGTTGCCTGGTTTCCTGGAACCTCTTTCTTGAGGAGAGGGCAGTCGACCTTCGAGTGTCATGACTTGTTCCACTTGTGCCATCTACCTTTCGGCTTCTTTGCCCCTGCATGACGGGCCATTCGTGGGGCAACCGGGGCATCCTATGCCTTCGCCTTTCCTGCAGACTTATTTCTCTTCTTGTCCTTGTGAGGCCTAGAAGGTCCGGCCTGCTCGGCGACTAGCACCTGAAGAGCTTGAGTGAATAAGGATTCCGCCGACTGAAGCTCTGCTAGTAGTTCTGGAAGAGCCATATGCATCTTGTGCATGTTGTAGAACAACCGGAACTGATCAAAGCTCTTCGGCAGAGATTGGAGAATAATATCAACATGGGTTTCCCCGTCGATAAAACCTGCCATAACCTCAAGCTTATTGAGCACCGCCATGACCCTAAGGGCATGCTCCCTTACGGGTGTGCCCTCGGCCATACACTTTCTCATCAGAGCGCTCATAGCCTCATACCTAGCAGCCCTCGACTGATGTCTGAACAAATTCCTGAGATTGAGGAGCATGTCTGCCGCAGTCTTCATAGACTTATGCTGATGTTGAAGAACATTCGACCTAGATGCCAAAGTGCAACATTTCGCCAAATCAACAGCCTTTTTCCTCGGGGCATACTTTCTCCTGCTCAGGAGCATCGGCCGCTGCCTCTGCGTGCAGGCCTCAGTGCTCGCATACTTATAACCCTCAGCTGTCAATACTATGTCTAAGTTTCTCTTCCAATCAATGTAATTAGGATCAGTAAGTTGATTTTCTTTTAGAATGACAGATAACGGATTGAACAACATGATGAATATAACATGAGAAACATGAAAATAATTTAACAGATTAAACACATTGAATTTAACTGTTAATATTGGCATCCTCAAAACAATATTAACTTAAATTCACCGACATCACTATACACCGTGAGTAAGTATGCTACGTGTGTCTCATTACATACTCAACATTCACAAGGAAGGGTTATTCAAGAACCCATTAATTTCCATAAGTCAAAACCAAATTAATGACAAACGAAATTAATAGTCGGTCTCCATTTGGCCATGCAATAAATTCAGGGACCCCGTGGGGAGCTTATAAATAAATCGCATTCTAAGTGAATCCCATTTTCTCGGTCCTGAGGTCGTCAAAATTAATTATACGTCCCCCGTGGGGAGGCCCATACACTCGCTTAAGCTTTTCTCTAACCATCTAATTTTAGAAATTTGTTCGGTAATTACATGCAATTAATCTTTGTGATGTCATCCGTGGGGATGCCTATACTTTAATTAATTGATTACCAACAAATTAGAAATTGAGGCCTTAGAAATTTTAACATTAACTTTAGTTTAAAATCCCTTGTTAAACTTAATAAAATTTAAATATGGATTTATTAAATATTTAAATATATATGCAATTCAAAATTAATCCCATGCAAATGCAATTATTAATTAACATGCATAAATAGATATACAATTCTAAATTAAATTAATGCAAAAGTAATAATAAATTAACATACATAAATAAATAAATAATTAAAATATTTAATGCACATAATAATTTTTTAAAAAAAAAATCCACTATTATGGTCATAAATATTGAGTCCCCATAAACAAGAAAACCTTGTATATTCTTTCCATGTTCAACTGGAACTCCCACTGCAATATAATCTTGGTTGATATCGTACTGCTTGGTCGCCAAGTAAACAACTAGGCCTTCTGCCAGGCGCCAGACCGCCGCCGCCCTGAACCGCCGCCGGTCAATGCCGGCAGCCGGTGGAAAAATAAACGCAAATTTTTTTTTTTCGCGAGCTTCGAGCGAGTCCTCCGAGCTCCTGTCCGGTCAGATTTTCGAGGTTCGTTGATCCTTGTTATCTCCCGGTCATCAATCCACGATCACAATATGAAAAATATAATTTACAAAATTACATAATCCGATCCTAGATCCAACGAATGGATGTTCATATTTTCTAAACAAATAATTAAATCTATCCGGTCAATCCCCATGCGAATAATTATTACAAACATTCATCCATAAATTCCTCGACACGTTCGAGGCTTTAAAAACAAATTTAAAACCATACATCACATTCAATAACATTCATCAAACACATAGTCAGCCATAATAATGGATTAAACTAATTCCTGCAAAACCAAGTTATGCGAATATAATCCAATATATGGCTGCGTTTAACACATATTGTTAAATAAAGTTGTAAAAATTTGAAATTTGTACAAAACAAATTAACTTAGTGCTCTAATACCACTTGTTGGGATCTGTGAAGATCTCGTTGTGTACAAATCACGAACTCAATAGCAAACGTAGACCTATGCGCAACGGATCTAAAGGTTTGACGTACAAAACTTACGGCTTTAAATTTATGGCGATCTGGCAATGTTCAATTGGATTGAATTGGCTGGGATGAGCACAAGAACAAGTCAGATCGAATGAAAGAGAATCGGGATGATCGGGTCGTGTGGCGGGTCGGATCGCCAGGGGCCGTATCGCGCGTGGTGGCGCGTTGTGGCTTGGTCGCGGGTCCGGGGCACATCGTGACGGCTGGGCTGGCGCGTGCGGTGACTCGCGGTGGCGATCGGCTGATCGGCGATC
This sequence comes from Striga hermonthica, assembly GCA_902706635.1. NCBI lineage: Eukaryota > Viridiplantae > Streptophyta > Magnoliopsida > Lamiales > Orobanchaceae > Striga > Striga hermonthica. The sequence goes on from CACSLK010024742.1 coordinate 10,956,049, forward strand.
GGCGGTCCTCAAGCTCAGGCCCGTGGATCGTCAATTGTTGTATATGATCACCGGGTCTCGAATACCTTTGGATCTTCTACTGTATTACTCTTATACCTCTTCAACTTGTATCGGTGGAGCAACAAGAAGAAGATAAAACTCGAATGAGAACTGAAAGAGTGGGGGGTGCGCACGAGTTATGCGTGTGGAATAATCATCCAACTCTTCTCTTCTCATGAGCTTAATGATGTATATATAGAGATACAGTAGGGACCCTTAGGATATTAGAAATAAGACTCTTTAATTAATTAAAATATCCATGGGCCAAAATATCCTAATAGCACATCATACATGCAACAATATTACCCTAGACAGTAGGACTATTGATCTAGTTCACTAAACCTCACCCATGTGAATTAAAATAATATATACTGCATATATATGTCTATTTAATATCTTACAGGTTAAGATAACGCAGTATTTTAACCGAGGTCTAGTTCGTTTACGACGATCAGTATAAAATGAATTGCTCCTCTCTGGGATCCTGTTCAATACATAAATTTACTAGTGCAACTAATCAGTCAAGACAAACTGTACCGTTTACAACAGTTTGGATGGGGTGTTCATTTCTATCTAGGTTGTGAACCATAATTCCTTTTCGCAAGTAACAGATAGAATGATCTTTAGTTCGCCTGATGATGGCCCACACTATCTAATTGCAAAACAACTGAACGTAGAACATGTTTAATCTAACATGCTTTTCATTCTTAAAGGGTAAAAGTGTAATATCATTCAAAGCTAAGCTTTCAGTATATAACACTAATAGTGGTTTCACCGCGGTTAGCAACTCACCCTGCTTCAAAATCCCCCACACCTAATCGACCATCGGTGGCTAGCCTTAATTGATCGGCCTCTGGACACTACGACCTTTATAATCAGGACTCAACGAATGGATATGTAAGTTTTCGTCGAGGCCCGACTACTCTTCGTAACCTCCGGGGCTAGATACCTGATCTTCCCTAACACGAGCTTGGTCCCCACAGTCTTGTCATGGTTGTGAATGGATTGGAGTTTCATGTTTATGTGTTATTGGAAAAATGAGAATAGAAACATTGGGAAGGGATAAGACATAATTATCTCTAAGAAATTTACCACATTTAATATATATTTGACTTGGTAAAACAATTGTCTCATATATGGCAATTATGTTAAAAAACTGATGCAAAATAGTATAAAGTTATATATAAATGTACCAAAAATTAAATGTAGCATTCCCGTCAATAAGTCTTAGTTACGTCATAGGTTTAAGGTGGGGGATGGAAAATCTGTGGATATTTGGAAATCTCCTTGGATCCTTAACATCCACTCCTTTACTCCATGTAGACATTTCCAAGTGTAATGTTTAATGCTTAAAAAGGTTAATGATCTAATTTTGCAGGACGGGATAATGTCGGACAAAGAACTCTTTCACCAAACCTTTAACCCTTATGAAATTGAGTCTATTCTCAAGATTCCTATAAGTCCTTTAGGGTTAAAGGTTAAGCTTGTATAGCAGTTCATTGCGAATGGTACATACACTGTGAGATCTGCCTATGAGGCCATTCTTGCAAATTAAATTTTTGAGTAAAATGCATTTTTCGTCATGTATGTTTACCCCTCCAAACATTTTAGTCCTCTTCGAATTGCGTTTTTATTTTCGTCCCGTATGTTTGAAAAAAAGTTACAAAAAGGTCTTTTTCATACATAAGGGATGAAATTAGAACACCTTGTTGCAAAACATAAAGGACCTTTTTATTGCGAAAAAGACCTTTTTGTAACCTTTTTTCAAACATACGGGACGAAAATAAAAAACGCAATTCGAAGAGGACTAACAATGTTTAGAAGGGTAAACATACAGGACGAAAAATGTATTTTACTCTAAATTTTTTACCAGCTGCAGGTGGGGTCAAGTAGTGATAGAGAATGCAGAAAAAGAGTTGGAGAATTCATGTTAAATTGAAACTGGAAACCTTTTTGTGGATGTGAAATAATGGGTTTCATGGCACAAATGCGCAATATCATGCGAGAGGTTTGGAAGTTGATCTTACTTGTGGTTTTTGTGGTGAGGCTGATGAGGACTTAGACATGTTATGTTTCATAGCTCTGGGTTGTAATACATTAGATGTTGGTAGAGATTCAGTGGACAACGCTTCAAAACAAGAACATCTCTTATCAGACCTGGTGGAAAGAAGTTTTCAATGCTGATGATACTTAAAAGTGCATGAGGGACATGATCAACCTATTACCTACTTGATGTGGTGGCTTTGGCGCACCATAAATAATTTGCTTTTTAGACATAATTATATGGCAGAACATCGGGAGGTGGAAGGAGCTTTGAGAAATGTGGGAATTCAACTTCTTGATGAAACCTAAGCCTGAAGTACAACCTAAGCTTTTGAAAAACACCAACCTAAATGAAGATCATTTTTCCCAGGGATTAGGACAGTACATCTTAAATGTCAGTGTTCATGTTGCTTCAAGGGGAAGGGTCTGTCTTGGCGGTACGGTTAGAGTGATGAAGCTTTTCAGCATGAACGAACTAGACCTTGACATTGGGCTGTTAATCTAGAGGAGGCCACTTTGGTAGCTGTCAGATGGATGTTTCAAAAAGCTCTCCAAAGGGTATTCGTTAACATTGTTTGCCTTCAAAACTTGAAGAGGGTCATGGAGCTGCTGAACAACTCCAATTCAGAGGGCTTAATGTTGGTCTGGATATTTGTGCTCTAAAAAAGTCACTTTCTACTTGTAGTTTTAGTTTAAACACATCTTCTTGTCTTGGCAGTTTTTTTTTGTTTTTTTTTTCCTGAACGATAGATAATATTATAAATCAAAATGTACAAATGTGCGGATACACAGCAGCCAACAGCTGAATACACAACAGCCAACAGCTGAAAGTGGGAGGACATGTCAGAAGACCGCCTAGAATCCCGGCTAGCAACACTAGAATAAAAATCACTCGAAAATAAACTAACAACACAAACAACTAAAACAAACTACAAGGACCCAACAGGGTAATACCGAGTGTCGAATCCCAACAGGATAATAAGTCTGACACTCGGGCTCACAGGGGCCAATGGCCCAAACCAAAAACACAATACACTCGCAACACAGATACTGACACATAAACAAAAACACAAGAAACAAACACAAATAAACTAAAACTAAAATAAATCTAACGGCCCTTCCCCAACGAACGAGCTAGCCTGAACCAACAGTGAACGATCGACATAAGACCAATTCAGGCCAAAAATCTATTACCGAAACTGGCAGAACCCTAAGCCCGAACCAGTCCCCGAATCGACCTATCGAAAACCGAGAGAGCAATAATCCACCATACTCCGATTCCCTCCGAACTCTTCTAACACCAATAAATGACGTCGATAGAACCTACCCCGCCGCCTAACACCACTAGGCAAACAAAGGATTGAGCATGAGGAAACTACCCTTCCCCCGACCGCCGCGACAAGGAACGCCACGGTAGTCAAAGTCCTGCCCCCTCGATGACTCGCACTCCACCCATCACCACCACGGACAGCCAACGACAAGTAGCAGGGCCCCACCAGAAAAGTGAAGTGCCGCCGGAAACAGAAAAGTCCAACATTCGCAGACAAAGGGCAAAACAGAGCTAACCGTCACAAATCTCGGTAGTTGTTTGTTAGCCAAGTCGATTATTAAAGGGGACATCGGCTTAACTTCCCCGTGCATCCATTCTATTGACATTTGTTGATTTGATTGATGTAACTACAACGATTTGGTTATCCCGTTGTATCTGGTTTGATTTTAATGCAATGATTTTCATTCAAAAAAATAAAAATAAAAAATGCATTTAATCTTTTATAGTGTCATACTGATAATCCAATTTGAATGCAAAATCAAAATTTGAGTAACCAATCACCTAAAAATTTTCAATTCGTCTATACTCATGTAATCTTTTGTCCCTTGAAAGTACCTTACCTTCTTTGCAGCTCTGCAATGATCAATACAGATATATCCCTAATATCCCAAAGGTACCTTACCTTCATTCTGAATTCTTTTTTAATGTAATGATTTGTCCTAGTTAGTAGATTGGTTTGTACCTACTGTACATATTGTTGAGATATAAAATCTATCCTTGTGAAAAAAAAAATGAATATAATTAAAATTTTTAATAGTGATAAAGTAATCATTTAATTTGGGATTTTACTTTTTTATTTATATCAATTGAGATTCTCTCTTTTTTTTTTGGTACAGGGACCTTCTGGTTTCCGGATCCACAGGAGAACCGACTAATCCGGAATCGAGCCGGGTAGGACCACAAGGGCGGCAAAGCTCTCCCTCAAGAATTTTAACACTGCTGCATTCCCAGGGCTCGAACACGAGACCACTAGATAAGGTGGAAGAGACCCAAGCCATCTCATTCAAGCGCTCTTGGGTTATTGAGATTCTCTTTTCATTATATATGTTTATATATTTGTGTCATTTCCTTTTATGTTGTCTCCTTTAATATCTTGATGATCCCCTCTTACATCATTTCTTTATTTTCGGCGATTCCCTTTCATTTATTTCTCTTTATTAATCTCCAACAGATCTGAACTTTGTATTTTCTTTATGTCAACAACATAAAAGAGACTCAAATGCAAAATTGTATTGCACAAAGGTTCCCTACTTCCCTTAGTTTTCTCAATTCCTATTTCAAAAGAAGAATAAAATAAATAATTAAATAAAAAATATAAAAAGTCATGACTAACTCGCTTTGCCCGTTTTGATCTCAAATGAACTGCATATGAACTCGCTTAACATCCACTCCTTTACTCCATGTAGACATTTCCAAGTGTAATGTTTAATGCTTAAAAAGGTTAATGATCTAATTTTGCAGGACGGGATAATGTGGGACAAAGAATTCTTTCGCCAAACCTTTAACCCTTATGAAATTGAGTCTATTCTCAAGATTCCTATAAGTCATTTAGGGTTAAAGGTTAAGCTTGTATGGCAGTTCATTGCGAATGGTACATACACTGTGAGATCTGCCTATGAGGCCATTCTTGCAAATTAAAATTTTTACCAGCTGCAGGTGGGGTCAAGTAGTCATAGAGAATGCTGAAAAAGAGTTGGAGAATTCATGTTAAATTGAAAATGGAAACCTTTTTGTGGATGTGAAATAATGGGTTTCTTGGCACAAATGCACAATATCATGCGAGAGGTTTGGAAGTTGATCTTACTTGTGGTTTTTGTGGTGAGGCTGATGAGGACTTAGAACATGTTATGTTTCATAGCTCTGGGTTGTAATACATTAGATGTTGGTAGAGATTCAGTGGACAACACTTCAAAACAAGAACATCTCTTATCAGACCTGGTGGAAAGAAGTTTTCAATGCTGATGATACTTAAAAGTGCATGAGGGACATGATCAACCTATTACCTACTTGATGTGGTGGCTTTGGCGCACCATAAATAATTTGCTTTTTAGACATAATTACATGGCAGAACATCGGGAGGTGGAAGGAGCTTTGAAAAATGTGGGAATTCAACTTCTTGATGAAACCTAAGCCTGAAGTACAACCTAAGCTTTTGAAAAACACCAACCTAAATGAAGATCATTTTTCCTAGGGAGTAGGACAGTACATCTTAAATGTTAGTGTTCATGTTGCTTCAAGGGGAAGGGTCTGTCTTGGCGGTACGGTTAGAGTGATGAAGCTTTTCAGCATGAACGAACTAGACCTTGACATTGGGCTGTTAATCTAGAGGAGGCCACTTTGGTAGCTGTCAGATGGATGTTCCAAGAAGCTCTTCAAAGGGTATTCGTTAACATTGTTTGCCTTCAAAACCTGAAGAGGGTCATTGAGCTGCTGAACAACTCCAATTCAGAGGGCTTAATGTTGGTCTGGATATTTGTGCTCTAAAAAAGTCATTTTCTACTTGTAGTTTTAGTTTAAACACATCTTCTTGTCTTGGTAGTTTTTTTTTGTTTTTTTTTTCCTGAACGATAGATAATATTATAAATCAAAATGTACAAATGTGCGGATACACAACAGCCAACAGCTGAATACACAACATCCAACAGCTGAAAGTGGGAGGATAGGTCAGAAGACCGCCTAGAATCCCGGTGATGGTTCTCCTCCTAGATCTGGAGTGAACCGGTGGAAATGAGCTCCGGTCTGTTCGAATCGTCTCCAAGTCGCCCGTGGACCGCTGTGAACACCTGCAAGAACTCAACACTGAAAGTGTTTTCCGGTGAAGAGCCTCCGACGCTCAAGTCAGTGAATGAGGAGAGGAGGAGCTCTGCTCAGTAGGAGCAGCAGTTGAATAATGAATGAGGAGAATAATGGTTAGGGTTTGGAGTCACCTCTACTCCTTTATATAAGGGTAGAAATGCTCACTGGAAATACCTGAAATGCCCTAGCCGACTTACATGAAGTGTCCAAAATGCCCTGGTCGCTTCACATTCTGCCCACTCTCTGAGTCAGCACCTAGATTCCTTCTTATCTCGTATAGATTCTCTAGCTCAGGAAACCCTGCTTCGACATTGAGGTAAATGTGAGTCGCCAGAAGTACTCTAAGTCGATTCGGAGCCTTGTCGAGTCGACTTATGGTCCTGTCAGTATATCTGAGGTTCTTAGAATGTTCATTCGCCTTCTAGCGCATAAGTCGACCGAAACCAAGTCGACTTCCTAAAGTCGTCTTTTGATCGTCCTTAGACCAGTGGTGATCCTTATATGATTGATAGGCCATGTCGACTTTGGAGGTATCGTCTTGATGATATTCTTGGCATCGTGAGTCGAGTAACTAACGCCTGAATCGGGCTATGACAATAGGGCTATATCATCTAGTCCCCCCAAAGAATTACTCTAAGCGACTTAGAGCTTAAGAGTAAGTTTAGTAATTGGGCCTTCCTTTTTCTTTCGTTGGTGAGTCATCTCGTCTTTACTCTCAAATCGTCTCGTCGGCGACTCCTGTGATTCGACTAGGACGCTTATGGTTTAACTTTATTACTTAAGAACTTTTTCTCAGCATATCCACTATCATTATTTCGAATTTCGAATTTTTGAATTGGGACCTGACACGCCGCCTCATCTTTTCTTTTGCCGCTTTGAATTCTGTGCCACATCTGAACCGTTGATTTTTACTTTAATCCAACGGCCAGGGTTCCGCAGTTCATCCTATAAGTATTTTCTTCTTCCTCCCCTTCACACTTTTCGCACTCAAGGATTCTCGAGCTTTCTCTTCTCTTCCGGCAATAAAGCATCCAGCGATTCCAGCGTGCACCTCCTTCCGGCTACTTCTCCAGCACTTTCTGAACTTCTTACTCCCATCAATATGTGTAAGGTTCCCTTATCCTTTATTTCTGAAAGATTTTTGTGCCTATTTTCTGGGTTTATGATTTTGGAGTTCTATGTATGTTCTTTGTGTTCTTGAGGATCTTTGAACGATTCTAGATGTATTAGTGCTAGATCTTAAAACATGCTTTTTCTGATTTAAGATTATGTTTATGAGAAAGTCACCTTTTCGAGGCGTAGTCGACTTTATCTTCTTCGCGCGTCGACCTCTGTCGACCTTGGTATTCCCCGTTCCTTCTTTGCTATCGACTCTCGTCTTCTGACGAGTCCATGTTGGGCTCGGGCCTTTTTTCTTTGCCACAATCCTTGTGGCCCAAGCAGTTTCCCTTGAGGTCGACTTTATGGCTAGAAGCCTTCACATACCGACGTACTCTATCGACTTCTTTCACTTTTATACTGATCTTCGTTTCTCGACTCTTTCTCATAGATTCCGGGTCCGACTGTGTTTCTGGCTCTATTCCTGGCTCTCTCGTCCGTCAAATAGAAGAATATTCAAGCTCCGATTCTGTCGAAATAATTGGCTCTAAACCTGCAGTCGAGCGAGAGAGGTCACAGGGTTCATCCACGTCGATTTTTGGAATAGAACACAACGTATATAACCAAGCACTTTTGTCGGGTGAGTTGATGCAAAATAAAGACGATCCTAATCGAGGTAGCGACTCTCCTCGACTAAACCTTCTTCCCCAAGGTATTCCCCTTAGGCTCTTAGATATTCCTGTATATAGGACGAGCCCCATTTCTTTGTCAATAACGCCTTCCTTTCTTAAGTCTCGAGATGTAACCATAGCTTGTCCTTTAGCCAAGTTAGCTGTTCTAAATCCATTTTCTTATCCCTGAGCAGAGGGCCGACACGTCCAAGCGCCTCAAGAGTAAGGACAAGGGGAAAGCAGTCGAAGCTCCCCGTTCTCCTGGCGCCCTCGAGACAGTCACACTCGAGAGGCCCTGCCAACTCTGGAACCATCCCCATCCGCATGTGATTGCCAAATACTTTGACTCGGTTATCCCTGCGACTGACAAGGCTCGTGCTGACCGCGACCCTTACGACCGTGCCGGCCGTGCTCTCCTATGCTTCTCTCGAGTGAGTGTTCTTCAACTTTTATCCCTTGGTGTATTTTCCTTATCCTCGTTTTTATCTTACTGACTTTTCTACACCTTCCTTCCAGTTTATGGCATATATAATGCCTACCCTTCTCGAGGAGTCCAGCTCGCCTAACTCCAATGTTCATGCTTATAAGAAGAAGTGCGCGGAGCAGCTCCATGAACTCGAGGAGAAGAATGACGACTTCGTGGCGACCCATGCCCTCATTGCGAAGCTCAAATCTGAGAAGTCCGCCGCCCTTTCCAAGGTCGATCAGCTGCGAGCCGACCTTGCTAAGGCCACCGAGGACAACGTGGCCGAGAGGGAGATCGGGAAGGAAGAATGACGCAAATCTTTCCTCAAGTCACCGATGGGCTCCATCTTCCTCGAAGCTTATCGTAAGGAGGTCGTCAGGGCGTTCTGCAACTCTCCTGCTTTCCTCGAGAAGCTGTGCCCGGCCACCCTTCAATACTTTAACTTTACATTTGATGCATAGGAGTCGGCTGTTAAAGGCACCGCCCTCGAGGGAAAAGTCGACCGTCAAGCGCTCAAGGAGTTGCTCCCTCTCCCGCTTGGCTATCGCGGCGATGCATCACTTCCCGACTACTATCCCTGGTGGTCGGGTCTTGAGGCTCGGGTGATTCGAAAGGCTAGCCTTGGTGCTCAGCTTGAGGTTCCTCCTACCCCCTGGTCGGGCCAGTTGATTTAATCGAGCCGAGCGGAGCAGATG
>CACSLK010024742.1:10982721-11000391 GCA_902706635.1 Striga hermonthica
CTTATCATGCTGACTTAAACATGACTTAACATGCTTATTAGGACCTGAAAACATACCAAGCATACCATGAGCGTGAAAAGGGCCGTGGCGGACGCCCGTGCGCCGCCGACGGCTATACGCCGTCTCCCGGCCGAAAGACCTTTTTCCACGGCAACCTCCGAACATCATAACCTGAATATCATTTTAAAACATATCCATACGGACAGAACGTGCGGATAACTGAAAGCATAAGATTTGGCCCGAAGCCACCCGAGGCCACGCGATAGGCGTTGGCTACGGTCGGGGCCATTTCCTTGGCAATAGCTCATTTTGCCTCGACAAAATTTGATCATACTGTACACAAAATAGGCTGAACTGAATCACTAAACATTAACAGTTCGGGAGTTGTCGGGAAAAATCGGAAATTGTTCGGTTATAATCTTATTTAAACATGTTCGGCCTTACGCACGGTTTTACTAAAAATTCTCGCACATGATTCAAGTACTAATCCTTAACATGACCTTATTATTTAGATTACAAGAGGGGGAGGACGTTACCTCTTGAATCACTCGACTGAGTTGGGAAAAAAAAGATGTGCTTCCTTGTCTTTGCGTGCGCCGTGCGTTACGCCGATTTACCGAGAGAAACTAAGCTTGGAGAATGATGGTGACATACTTAAAGCTTGCTGAACGCCTATAATAGTTGGGGGAGAAGATATGCTGACTTTGCCTTAGGGAGAAAAGGAAAAATTTTCGGTCCAAGCCCTCTATTTATACCAAGCCGAGAGGAACTCCCCCATTTGGGGTGATGATTTACTTGAGACGTGGCCATCTAATAGTCTCACACTTGTTTCCTTTTAATATAAGCTAAGGATGACTAATACTCCTTCTTCACTTCTCCTTAATACACGTATGGTGGCTAGATGGATGAAAGGAAATTGTTTCCTTAGGAATAAAGAACTTGAATACTATTGGACATTTTTGCTCACGGCCTTTTGCTGCAAATTGGGACATTTAACTATTAAAACTCACGGTTTCATGCATTAAATGGGAAAAATATATCTTAAGTCATGACATTTAATCCTTAGATAACGGCTAATTAACTCTTTATGGTGATTAATTAAATTAATCACTCAATGGATGTTTAATTATTTAACTAAACATAATGCTTAATTACCAAAATTATTCCGAACGTAATCGATACGTCGAAAATCAATTTCGGTAATTCCGACTGAACTTAATTAATTCCGAAAATAATAATCGATAACATTATTATATCGGAACTAAACGTAGTTTATACCGATAAAATATCAGGATATTACAGATTGGGTGTGCGGGATTTTGAAGCAGGGTGAGTTGCTAACCGAGGTGGGATCACTATTAGTGTTATATACTGAAAGCTTGGCTTTGAATGATATTACACTTTTACCCTTTAAAAATGAGAAGCATGTTAGATTAAACAAGTTCTACGTTCTGTTGTTTTGCAATTAGATAGTGTGGGTCATCATCAGACGAACTAAAGATCATTCTATCAGTTACTTACGAAACAAGAATTATGGTTCACAACCTAGATGGAAATGAACACCCCATCCGAACGGTTGTAGTGTCAACGGTACAGTTTGTCTTGATTGATTAGTTGCACTAATACATTTATGTATTGAACAGGATCCCAAAGAGGAGCAGTTCATATTATACTGATCGTCATAAACGAACTAGGCCTCGGTTAATTACTGTGTTATCCTAACAGTAAGATATTAAATAGACATATATATGCAGTATATATTATTAGATACACATATACTGTCTTTGGTAATATTGCTGCATGTATGATGTGTTATTAGGATATTTACGGTCACCGTGTACGTTTAGTTTCATGATGTCCCATGAGTGATTCATGAAGGATTATTATGCTAAACCTGCAGGTGGATTAAATTCTGGCATAGTAATAATGTAATGAACAAGCGCTAGTTTCGGTGAAATAATAATAAATTAATTCTTGATTATCTGTACTCGAATTAATTAATGGACATTTTATCTTCAACATGGGGAGATAATTCGAGTAATTATCATTGAAGTCTCAATTGTAAATTTTGCTAGGAAAAAGGAGTGCAATAATATTATGTTAGTGGTCCATAACATTATTTAATTGATTAGAATAGTGTGTTTGGCCCACGATTATATTGATTAATTTAAGGAGCCCTATTTCTAATATTCTAAGGGTCCCTATTGTAGCTCAATATATACATCATTAAGCTCATGAGAAGAGACGAGTTGGATCATTATTCCACACGCATAACTAGTGCGCGCCCCCCTCTCTTTCAGTTCTCATTCGAGTTTTATTTTCTTCTTGTTGCTCCAGCGATACAAGTTGAAGAGGTGTAAGAGTAATACAGTAGATCTAAAGATATTCGAGACTCGATGATCATATACAGCAATCGACGATCCACGAGCTCGAGCTCGAGGACCGCCCATTGCCGACCAGCCGATCGCCGCCGCATGCGCCAGCCCAACCGTCACGACGCGCCACCGCCCGCGACACGGCCCCTGGCGATCCGACCCGCTACACGAACCGATCAGCCCGATTCTCTTCCGTTCGATCCAACTTGTTCATGTGCTCATCCCAGCCAATTCAATCCAATTGAACATCGCCAGATCGCCACAAGTGGTATCAAAGCACTAAGTTAATTCGTTTTGTACAAAGTTCAATTCTTTACAACTTTATTTGACAAAATGTACTCACACGCAGCCATATATTGGATTATATTCGCATAACTTGGTTTTGCGGAATTAGTTTAATTCACTATTATGGCTGACTATGTGTTTGATGAATGTTGTTGAATGCGATGTATGGTTGTAAATTTGTTTTTAGATCCTCGGACATGTCGAGGAGTTTATGAATGAATTTTTGTAATAATTATTCGCCCGGAGGTTGACTGGATAGATTTAATTATTTGTTTAGAAAACATGTACATCCACTCGTTGGATCTAGGATCGGATTATGTAATTTTGTAAATTATATTTTTCGTATTGTGATCGTGGATTGATCACCGGGAGATAACAAGGATCAACGAACCTCAAAAATCTAACTGGACAGGAGCCCGGAGGACTCGCGCGAAGCTCGCAAAAAAAATGCCGTTATTTTCAACCGGCGGCCGGCATAGACCGGCGGCGGCGGTCTGGCGGCTGGCAGAAGGCCGGGTGGTTTACTTGGTGACCAAGAAGTACGATATCAACTAGGATTCTATTGCAGTGGGAGTTCCAGTTGAACATGGAAAGAATATACAATGTTTTCTTGTTTGTGGGGACTTAATATTTAATGACCATAATAATAGATTTTTTTTAAAAAAAATGTATTATGTGCTTTAAATATTTTAATTATTTATTTATTTATGTATGTTAATTTATTATTACTTTTGCATTAGATTAATTTAGAATTGCATATCTTTTATACATGTTAATTAATAATTGCATTTGCATGGTATTAATTTAAAATTGCATAAATATATAAATATTTATAAATCCTTATTTAAATTATTCTAAGTTTAACAAGGGATTTTAAACTACAGTTAATGCTAAAATTCCTAAGGCCTCCATTTCTAATTTGTTGGTAAATCAATTAATTAAAGTATGAGCATCCCCACGGATGACATCACTAAGATTAATTTTAGGTAATTACCAGAACAAATTTATAAAATTAGATGGTTAGAGAAAAGCTTAAGCGAGTGTACGGGCCTCCCTATGGGGGACGTATAATCATTTTTTACGACCTCGGGACCAAGAAAATGGGATTCACTTAGAATGCAATTTATTTATAAGCTCCCCACGAGGTCCCTGAATTTATTGCATGGCCAAATGGAGACTGACTATTAATTTCGTTTGTCATTAATTTGGTTTTGACTTGTAGAAATTAATGGGTTCTTGAAAAGCCCTTCCATGTGATTATTGAGTATGTAGTGAGACACACGTAGCATACTTACTCACGGTGTAGAGAGATGTCGGTGGATTTAAATTAATATTGTTTTGAGGATGCCAATATTAACAGTTAAATTCAATGTGTTTAATCTGTTAAGTTATTTTCATGTTTCTCATGCTATATTCATCTTGTCGTTCAACCTGTTATCTGTCATTTTAATAGAAAATCAGCTTACTGATCTTAATTACATTGATTGGAAGAGAAACTTAGATATAGTGCTGACAGCTGAGGGTTATAAGTATGCGATCACTGAGGCCTGCACGCAGAGCCGGCGGCCGATGCTCCTGAGCAGGAGAAATGGGAGTATGCCCCGAGGAAGAAGGCTGTTGATTTGGCGAAATGTTGCACTTTGGCATCTATGTCGAATGTTCTTCAACATCAGCATAAGTCTATGAACAATGCGGCAGACATGCTCCTCAATCTCAGGAATCTGTTCAGACATCAGTCGAGGGCTGCTACGCAGGAGGCTATGAGTGCTCTGATGAGAAGGCGTATGGTTGAGGGCACACCCGTAAGGGAGCATGCCCTCAGAGTCATGGCGGTGCTCAATAAGCTTGAGGTTATGGCAGGTTTTATCAACGGGGAAACCCATGTTGATATTATTCTCCAATCTCTGTCGAAGAGCTTTGATCAGTTTCAGTTAATCTACAACATGCACAAGATGCATATGGATTATCCAGAGCTGTTAGCAGAGCTTCAGTCGGCGGATTCCTTATTCACTCAAGCTCTTCAGGTGCTAGTCGCCGAGCAGGTCGAACCTTCTAGGCCTTACAAGGGCAGGAAGAGAAAGAAGTCTGCAGGTAAGGAGAAGGCACAGGATGCCCCGGTTGCCCCACGAACGGCCCGTCATGCAGTTGCAAAGAAGCCGAAAGGTAGATGGCACAAGTGGAACAAGTCAGGAAATTGAAAGGTCGACTGCCCTCTCCTCAAGACAGAGGTTCCAGGAAACCAGACAGCTTAAGGATGGAGAGATCACCGTCCACATGGGGATGCTACGAAATTGTTAACTGCTGCAGAGGAAAACGTTACTTTATCGTTTAGTAGTAGTAGTGTGGTTTTAAGACATTCCTTTTATGTTTCTAGTTGTAGAAAGAATCTTGTTTCAGTTTCTAAACTTGTTTCAGATTGTTTTTCATTTACGTGTGATGACATGGTTATTATTCGTTATGGGAAACATTTCATTTGTTTTGGTTCATTAGTTGGCAATTTATATGTTCTTAATCCAAACTCTCCCACACCGCAACAAACTGAGATGAATAATATCATGACTAAATCTAATAAGAGGAATGAGTCTTCGTAGACGAATCAAACATATCTTTGGCACCTTAGACTTGAACACATCAACCTTAGAAGGTTTCAAAAGCTGGTATCTAGTAGAAATCTTGGTCCATTAGAAGACCATTATCCAACTTGCGAATCGTGCCTGGAAGGTAAGATGGCCAACAGTCCGTTTACGGCAAAAGGGTTATATGAGCCAAGAAGTGCTAGGATTGATTCATTCTGATTTATGTGGTCCTATGTCGATCTAGGCTAGATAAGTTTTTGAGTATTTTGTCTCTTTTATTGATGATTAGTTGATATTTGGGTACATTTATCTATTGCACCGCAAGTCTGAATGATTTGATAAAATCAAGGAGTATCGGGCAGTTGTGGAGAAGCTTCATGGTAAAAGTATCAAGTCTCTTCAATCTGATCGATTTGGCGAATACCTCTTTCGAGAGTTCATGACATACTTATCAAAAGCCAGTATTGAATCCCAACTGCCTGCACCCGACACGTGTTGGGATCAATGAGGATCTCGTTATGCACAAATCACGAATTCAATAGCAAACGTAAACCTGTGCGCAGTGGATCTAAAGTTTTGACATACAAAACTTACGGCTTAAAATTTATGGCGATCTGGCTGATCCTCTGGATGGTCGTACACAGCACACCAATGAATAATTGACTGCATATCACGTCTTAGGGTTGCACGAACAAGATCGAATAAAAAATCGAATCAAACGGGTACAAAAACGGATGAAAACGGAACTTGTAGTATGTGACACTCCGGCGGAGCGTGAAGTTGCAAGCAGCATCGTACAGCGTCGATCTCAGCGGTGATGGAAAGATCTCGTCTTGACGGTCGTCTGGGTATGCTGAACATTTTGATCGGACCTCCGGTTAGTTCTGTACGATAAAATACTTCTTCTCGGTTTACCTACAGATCTTCTACTGTATATCTCAAACACCGAGGAGATAAAGCTCGAATGGGAACTGAGAGAGAGAGAGAAATGGGGCCGCGTGTATATCTCGTGAATTATGAGATGTGTTCACTTCCCATGAGCTTAATGATGTATATACATAGAGCTACAGTAGGGACCCTTATGAAATTAGAATTAAGGCTCCTTAATTATTTAAAATACTTGTGGACCAATCCACTTATTATAATTAATTAAATAATATTAAATGGGTCAACAACATAATATTATTGCACTCCCTTTTTCTACCCCAATTTACAATTGAAACTCCAATAATAATTACTCGATTTATCTCCCCATGTTTAAGATATAATGTTCAATAATTAATTCAATTACTGAAAATCAATAATTGATTAATTTATTATTATTTCACCGAAGCTAGCGCTCGTTCATCACATTATTACTATGTCGGAATTTAATCCACCTATAGGGTTTAACATAATAATCCTTCATCAACTCACTCCGGGGACATCATCAAACTAACGCACATGGTGATCGTAAATATCCTAACAACACATCCTACTTGTAGCAATATTACCCAAGACAGAGGGTCTATTGGCCCAGTTTACTAAGCCTCACCCATGTGAATCAAAATAATAAATACTACACATATATGACTGTTTAATATCTTACGGGTTAAGAGCACGCAGTAATTAACCGAGGCCTAGTTCTTTTACGGCGATCAGTATAAAATGAACTTCTCCTCTCTGAGATCCTATTCAATACATAAATGTACTAGTGCAACTAATCAACCAAGAGAAACTGTACAGTTGACATTACAACCGTTTTGATGGGGTGTTCATGTCCATATAGGTTGTGAACCATTATTCTTGTTTCGCGAGTAACTGATAGTATAACCTTCTGTTCGCCCGATGACGACCCACACTATTTAATGCAAAACAACAAAACGTAGAACTTGTTTAATTTAACATGTTTCTCATTCATAAAGGGTAAAAGTGTAATATCATCCAAAGCCAAGCTTTCAATATATAACACTAACAATCTCCCACTTATACTTAAAGCTTTCGCTTTTACAAGTATAGTCCTATCAATCCGTTATTCTAAAAGAACTGTGTCGATCCTATCGCCATGCACTTGAATCCCATTCCTGTCACGTGTTTGACGAAGACCTTCTCCGGCAAACTCTTCACGAAAGGATCAACTAGGTTGTCCTCAGATGCAATCTTAGCAACATCAACGCCTCCTCTACCAACTATCTCTCGAATAAGATGGTACTTGCGCTCTATGTGTTTGTTTGCTCTGTGGGCCCGTGCTTCCCTTGAGTTTGCTACTGCTCCACTGTTATCACAGTACACAGTGATACCACGTGGCAAACTCAGAATCACCTCTAAGTCCACTAAGAAGTTTCTGAGCCAAACTGCCTCTTTCGCTACCTTTGAGGCTGCTATGTACTCGGCTTCCAGGAGTCTGCCACGCATTTCTGCTTAGTGCTCCTCCATGAAATGGCTCCACCTTCCAAGGTAAACACATAACCTGAGGTTGACTTACTCTCGTCCCTATCTGACTGGACATCAGAATCACTGTAACCCAAAGGTAACAAGCTGTCTGCACGGTAAACTAACATGAACTCCTTAGTCCTTCTCATGTACTTGAGTATATGCTTCACCGCAGACCAATGATCCCTACCCGGATTACTTTGTTATCTATCTACTAAGCCAACGACGTAGCTGATATCCGGCCTAGTGCATAGCATTGCATACATAAGACTTCCTACTGCCGATGTATAAGGAACTATCTCCATGTCCTCAATCTCTTGAGACGTCTTAAGAGATATCTCCTTAGAGAAAGGGATTCCTTTCATGAAAGACAAGGTACCTTTCTTGGAATCCTGCATGTTGAACCTAGCCAAGATAGTATTTATGTATGAAGAATGGGATAAGCACAACATTCTCTTCTTACGGTTTCGAACGACCCTAATACCAAGAATGTGTCCTGATTCTCCTAAGTCCTTCATATCAAACTGCATAGACAACCACACCTTTACGTCTGACAACACCTTCTTACTGTTTCCAATAAGAAGTATGTCATTCACGTACAGCACAAGAAACACCACCACGCTCCCACTGATTTTCTTGTACACGCAGTGCTTATCCAGACATTGAGTGAACCCATACGATTGGATCACTTCATCGAACCGAATGTTCCAAGACCTCAAAGTTTGCTTCAATCCATAAATGGACCGATTAAGCAGATTCTCACGACCTTGAGCAATAAATCCCTCTTATTGCCGTATATAGATGTCTTCTTGAAGGTTCCCATTAAGGAAAGTTGTCTTGACATCCATCTGCCAGACCTCATAATCCATATGAGCGGCTACAACCAAGAGAATCCGAATGGACTTAAGAATAGCTACTAGAGAAAAGGTATCATCATAATTTATACCCTCAATCTGGGTATAACCTTTTACAACAAGCCTAGCTTTGAAGGTTTACACCTCCCCTTCCGATCCTCTCTTTCTCTTGTAGATCCACTTACATCCAATGGGTCGTACCTCATCGGGTGGTTCTACAAGATCCCAGACCTGATTAGAGTCCATAGACCCCATTTCAGCATTCATTGCAACTTTCCATGAATCTCCATCTTTATCTTGTAGTGCCTCATTTTAGGTTCTTGGGTCCAATTCTAGGTTTCCTAGAACTGGGCCCTTAGACTCTCCAAGACCTATCCATCGGTCGGGTAACTGATAAACCCTCCCAATACGACGAGGTACTGTCTGCACTCACTCTCAGTGTTGTGTGTTGCAGTGTTATGTGATGTATATACTTGCGCACTCGGTGGGGAACTATCGACTTCTCCCTTTAACTCCTCCAAGACTAGTCTACTGGCGGGCTTGTGATTCATAATATAGTCTTCTTCTAAGAATCTAGCGTTTGTGCTGACGATCACCTTCTGATCATGGAGATTATAAAATAATCCACCTTTCTTTTCCTTGGGATAGCCCACAAAACTCGTGCTTCTAAACGCTTTTCTAATTTGCCAGCCTCTTGCACTAAAATGTGTGTAGGGCTACCCCATACTCGAATATGTAAGAAACTGGCCTTTCGCCCTTTTCGCAATTCGTAAGGAGTAATCTCTACTGACTTCGATGGAACCAAGTTCGGAATGTACGATGTTGTTTCTAGAGCCAAACCCTAAAACGAATCTGGTAATCTAGAATAGCTCATCATTGACTTAACCATTTCCATAAGAGTCTTATTTCTTTACTCTGCAACCCCGTTCTGCTGGGGCGTGCTGGGTGCAGTCAATTGGGATTCAATCCCAGCTTTTGATAAATATGTCCTAAACTCTCCAAAGAGGTATTCGCCTCTTCGATCAAATTGAAGTGACTTGATACTTTTACCATGTAGCTTCTCCACAACTGCCCGATACTCTTTGAATTTCTCAAAGCATTCGGACTTGCGGTGCAACAGATAAATATACCCAAATCTCAAACAATCATCCATAAATGAGACAAAATACTCGAAACCTCCTCTAGCCTGGATCCACATGAGACCACATAAATCAGAATGAATCAATCCTAGCACTTGTTGGCTCTTATATCTCTTTTCTGTAAACGGCCACTTGACCATCTTAACTTTCAGGCATGGTTCGCAAGTTGGATAGTGCTCTTTCAATGGACCAAGGAGTCCACTGGCCACTAACTTTTGAATTCTCCTAAGGTTAATGTGTCCAAGTCTAAGGTGCCAAAGATATGCTTGATTCATACTCGAAGATTCCTTCCTTTTATTAGATTTCGTCACGATATTATTCAATTCAGTTTTTTGCAGTGTGGGAGAGCTTGGTTTAAGAACATACAAATTACCAACTAATGAACAAAACATATGAAACGCTTTCCATAACGAATAATAAGCATATCATCAAACGTAAATGAAAAACCATCTATAACCAGTTTAGAAACTGAAACAAGGCTCTTTTTAAAACTACGAACATAAAGACAATGTCTTAAAACCAAAATACTACTATCAAAAGATAAAGTAACGTCTAACACTGCAACAGCTGCCACTTTTGCAGCATCACCCATGTAGACGGTGATCTCTCTCTCCCTAAGTCGTCTGGTTTCCTAGAACCCATGCAATGAATTGCAGACATGATCAGTGGCTCCAGTATCTACACACTAGGTTCTGGTAGATACAACCGCTAAACATGTTTCTATGATATTAACGAGAGAGTTACCTTTCTTGAGGAGAGGGCAGTCGACCTTCTGTCCCGATCACTCAGCTCTAGATGTTTCCATTGTCTCCTGAACAGAGTTGTTTTTCCTCTTTATCCCTACGGACTTGGAGGATGAGGCCATCTCACGTTCTGGAAGAATCATCTCTCGCTCATCATGGATAATCTTCTCAGCCGCCTCAAGTTCCCCAATCTGCTCAGCCACTGACAGTTTCTGAAAAAGCCCGTCATAATTGTAGCAAAGCTGGTTGAGGTCCTTATGCAGTGTGAATAGTATAATGTCAACCTTGATGTTCTCACGAATGTGAGCACCTTCAGACTCCATGCGAGCGAACTGCTCCATTAACTTCTGGACATGTTCCCTTACGGGAGTGTCCCTAGCCATGGTGATCGACATGACAATGTATAAGTTCCTCTTCCAATCAAATGGTTTGGGACTAGCAAGTTGATTTTGTTTTAGAATGACAGACAACAGATAGAACAACATGATGAATATAGCCTGAGAAACACAAAAATAATTTTACAGATTAAACACTTTTGAATTTAACTGTTAATATTGATATCCTCAAAACAACATTAACTTAAATTCACGACATCTCAAAGCACCGAGAGTAAGTATGCTACGTGGGTCGCCCTACTACTCAACATTCGCAGGAGAGGAACTTTTCTAAGGCCCATTAATTTCGATAAGTCAAAACCAAATTCATGACGAACGAAATTAATAGTCGGTCTCCATTTGGCCATGCAATAAATGCAGGGACCCCGTGGGGAGTTTATAAATATATCGCATTCTAAGTGAATCTCATTTCTCGGTCCTAAGGTCAGACGGAAAAGATTATACGTCCTCTGTGGGGCGGCCCGTACTCTCAATTAAGCTTTCCTCTTACCGTCTAATTTTATAAATTCGTCCTGGTAATTTCCTACAATTAATTTTAGTGATGTCACCCATGGGGGAGTCCATACCGTAATTAATTGATTTACCGACAAATTAGAAATAGAGGCTTTAGGAATTTTTCAATTCCCTGTAGTTCAAAATCCCTTCTCAAACTTAGTATAATTTAAATGAGGATTTTACTTATTTAAATATGTATGCAATTCTAAATTAATTCTATGTAAAGGCAATAATTAATTAATATGCATAAATAAATATGCAATTCTAAATTAATCACATGCAAATATAATAATTAATTAATATGCATAAATAAATAAATAATTAATGTCATAATAAATTTAAATAAATAAATCCACTATTATGGCCATTAAATATTGAGTATCCTTAAACAAAGAAACCTTGTATAATCTTTCTTTGTTCAACTAGAACTCCTACTGCAGCAGAATCCTTGAAGATATCATACTGTTTGGTCATCAAGTAATCCTCTCCACCTCAGCAACTGCCCGCCGCCGGCCGCCGCCGCCGGTGGTCAGAAAAATTAATTTTTTTAAAATCGCGCGAGCTGTGCGTATTCTCCAGGCTCTAGTCCGGTTGAATTTTTTAGCCTCGTTGATCTCTTGTAATCTCCCGGTAATTAATACACGATTACAACACGAAAAATATAATTTACAAAATTACATAATCCGGTTCTAAATCCAACTAATGGATGTACATGTTCTTTTAAACAAATAATTAAATCTATCTGGTCAACCCCGAGGCGAATAATTATTACAAACATTCATCCATCAATTCATCGAAAAGCCCAAGGCTTTAAAAATAAATTTAAAACCATACATCACATTCATCATCATTCATCAAACACATAGTCGACCATAATAGTAGATTAAACTAATTCCTAGAAAACCGAGTTAGGCGAATATAATCATATATATGACTGTGTTGAACACATCTTTACAAATAAAGCCGTAAAAGTTCAAACTTGTACACAACGAATTAAACCAAGTGCTCTGATACCCCTTGTTGGGATCTATGAGAATTTCCTTATGCACAAATCATGGATTCAATAGCAAACGTAAACCTATGCGTTGTGGATCTAAAGGTTTGACGTAGAAAACTTACGGCTTAAATTTTATGATGATCTGGCTGATCTTCTGGATGGCCGTACACAGCACACCAATGAATAGTTGGCTGCAAATCATGTCTTAGGGTTGCACGGACAAGATCAGATCGAAAACTGGATCAAACGGGTGCAAAACGGATGAAAATAGAACTTGCAGTCTGGGACACTCCGGTGGAGCATGAGGGCACGTGCGGCGTCATACGGTGGCGAACACAACGGCGATGGAAAGATCTCGTCGAGACGGTCGTCTAGGTATGTGCCTTGATCAGGCCTCCAGTTAGTTCTGTACGATAAAATATATTTCGTCTCGGTTTACCTACAGATCTTCTACTGTATATCACAAACACCTCTTAATCTTGTACCCGTGTAACAACAACAAGAAGATAAAACTCGAATGGGAACTGAGAGAGAAAGAGAGATGAGGCGACGTGTATGTCTCGTGAATTATGAGATGTGTTCTCTTCCCATGAGCTTAATGATATGTATAGAGCTACAGTAGGGACCCTTAGGAGATTAGGATTAGGGCTCCTTAATTAATTAAAATACTTGTGCACCAATCCACTTATTTTAATTAATAAAATAATATTAAATGAGCCACCGACATAATATTATTGCACTCCCTTTTCCTAGCCCAATTTACTGTTGAAACTCAATAATAATTTACTCGATTTATCTCTCATGTTTAAGATATAATGTCCATTAATTAATTCGATTACTGACAATCAAGAATTAATTAATTATTATAATTTCACCGAAGCTAGCGCTCGTTCATCACATTATTACTATGCCGGAATTTAATCCACCTGCAGGGTTTAGCATAATAATCCTTCATGAACTCACTCCGGGAACATCATCAAACTAACGCACATGGTGACCGTAAATATCCTAACAGCACATCCTACATGTAGCAATATTACTCAAGACAGAGGGTCTATTGACCCAGTTCACTAAGCCTCACCCATGTGAATCAAAGTAATAATTACTACACATGTATGACTGTTTAATATCTTACGGGTTGAGAGCACGCAGTAATTAACCGAGGCCTAGTTCCTTTATGACGATCAGTATAAAATGAACTGCTCCTCTCTGGGATCCTGTTCAATACATAATGTACTAGTGCAACTAATCAGCTAAGAAAAACTGTACAGTTGACACTACAACCGTTTTTATGGGGTGTTCATGTCCATATAGGTTGTGAACCATTATTCTTGTTTCGCAAGTAACTGATAGTATGATCTTCGGTTTGCCCGATGACGACTCACACTATCTATTGCAAAACAACAAAAAGTATAACTTGTTTAATCTAATATGTTTCTCATTCATAAAGGGTAAAAGTGTAATATCATCCAACGCCAAGTGTTTGTCCCATTTTTGCGTCTTTATTTTGGGTTTATTTTCTTTTTATTTTCCCCACTTGTAGGATTTTCGTAGTTTATTTGGTCCAATTCTGTGGTTTTGTGTTTTTCTCTTTAGTTTCTATTTGTGTGTCTTTTTGTCTTGTTTAGCTTCGTGTTTTTCTCCGTGTTTGTGTTTTCAGGAGGTAGGTTGTGCCGGTCGATGATGGGATTACTTGAGCCAAAACTGTGGTGTCGAGAATACCCGTTGTGGAGCTCAGAAAGCTGAAGGAAGGATCCAAAAAATGAACTGAAGACATGCCCAGAAATTCTTGCGACTCGCTAGACAAGTCGCGACTCGCGAGATCGTTGCGACTCGCGAAAAGGTCGCGACGCGCGGAATTTACAGAGATGAAGACGAAGTTCGCGAGACGAGTCGCGACTCGCGAGTCAATGTCGCGACTCGCGAGATAGAGTTGCGACTCGCGAGTTAGGTCGCGATTATCCCCAGAATTTGAAGATATTTGAAGACGCGCAACTCGCGAAAAGTCACGACTCGCGACCTGGAAGAACGTTAAGTCGCGACTCGCTAGATGACTGGTGCGAATTTTGAGGACGCGGATTTTTACATCAGAATTAGGGCCTAGGGATGATTATTCACTTGGAGCCTTTGTTTTTTACGTTTTTGCTCTAGAGAAACTCATTCCTTTCGATGCTTTTTCTCTTTTGATTGGATTTGGAGATCGAAAAACTCTTTTTTCTCGCTTTGGATTTGGATTGTTCATTGGATTTGACATTGGGATTCTCATTATTAATCGTAAGTTCCTTTTTCTCAATTGCTTTGTTGATGATGATGGCTTGAATTTATATGAATGTTGATGATGAATTCCATATGAGTAGCTAAATCCATTCGCTAGGGATAGGGGATGATTGATTAGGTTTGATGGGTCTTTTTCTCAGATCTGGAACGAACCGATGAGAAATCGTCTGGATTTGGGATGAACCGGTATGGATGAGCTCAGATCTGACTTGATGGCCTCCGAACTGTTGTTGAACCACAAGAACACCTGCAAGAACTCAACACCGGAGGGATTCTCCGGCGTAGAGCCTCCGACGCTCAAGTCAATATGTAAAGAAGATGAAGAGAGCCGCTCTCAGAGAGCAGCAACAATAATAGAGAAGAATGTAGAATGAATGGGAGTTAGGGTTTTGGAGTTACCTCAACTCCTTTATATAGAAGTGAAACATTTACTTGGAGTCCCCAAAATGCCCCGGCCGACTTACTGGAAATGTCCAAGTTACCCTGGTCGGTTCGTATTCTGCCCATTTCCTAGTCAGCTTCTAGATCCTTCCTTAGCTTCCTCCTTATCCTTAACTCTCCCTCGATACGCTGAAGTGTATCAGAGCTGTCGAGATCTATGAACTGCGAGATCTCTTCAGTCGACCTGAGATATCGACTCGAGTCGACTAGATCGTATTTAACCGTTAGCGGATCCCGACACGTTTGATCATCGTCTTGAAGGGAATCGACTTATGTTAGTCGACATATGTACGTCGACTTAGACGAGTGCCGGGATCCTTGATCGTGAGCATCACGAAGAGCCTATTGGCGGAGTCGATTTTACTCGAGTCGACTCGGTAACCTCTGAACCGTAATGATAAGGACCGTTATGCGTCAGTGTGGCTATATCATCTAGTCCCCCCCAAAAATTACTCGAAGCAATTATGAGCTTAAGAGTAAGTTTTGTTGACCGAATGTCTTCCTCGAGTCTTTTCTCATATCCTGTCGTCAGTCGTCGCTCTTTGTTGTACCTGCTTGCTTTTTCGACTTGTAAGATGACATTTATCTAATTAGTATTTCGGATCGGTTGGATAGGTTTAAGTCTTTTAAAATTTCAAATTCAAAAGATAAGACATTCTCTTTCCACCGCTTCATATTCCGTGCCCTATCTCAGCCGTTGAATACGACTTTAATCTGAGGGTTAGGGTTTCTCAGCTTTCCCTATAAGTATCTCTTCCCTTTCCTCATCTTTACTTTTCGCACTTGAGATTCTTCAAATTGTCTGTTTTCTCCGGCAAACACAACATCTCAAGCTTTCCGGCACTCCGTTCATTTTCCGACGCTCTTCTCGGGTTTTTAAGGACTTCTCCGCCAACTACCATGAGTATGAGTAAGTTTTCTTTGCTTTTCGATTTGTTGATGTGTTCAAAATAAAATCTTTTTGTTTTTCTGGGTAATATGCTTGGGGCTTATGTGTTCATCGGATTTTCTAAGCATTTTTCATGAATTTTCTGGCGATTTTCTCGTTAGATTCTTAATCGTAGGCTTTTCATTCCTTCAAGTGTTTTCATCTATTAGTCGTCTCGTTATGAGGGATTTCTTTCCATGACTCGACCTTCACTTGTCAAATCGAGTCGAGACAAGGAGTTTTTTCCTTGTTTCTTCTCTCCTTCTTCCTGTTGCCGAATTGCCTTTTTGATCCTTTTGTCGACCCTTACCTTTTAGAGTCGAATCTTGGTCGTGTCTTCCCATGCCTACTGATTTTCTCTTTCTTTTTTAGATCCCGACCTCGACCCCATTTCTGATCCTGTCTCAGGTTCTCTGGCCCGTGAAATCGATGGTTACTCGGGTTTGGACTCCGTCCACTTAGTCGATGTTGGTTCGTGTTATCAGAACATTGAACTAGAGGATTCTGTTAACTCCAATGCCTCATCCTTTGGTATCGATTGGAACGTGTACAATTAGGCGTTGCTTTCGGGCGCACTTTGTGAGGATCCTGACGTTTCTTGAGCTTTTGCATCTCCTCGCCTCGACTTGATTCCTCGAGGTATTCTTTACTAGGTTCTTCTAGACGTCATTTCATATAGAACAAGCCTTATTCATTTGCTGGTAGTGACTTCCCTGATCGAGTCTTGGTATGGCGCAGTTCCTAATGTTGTTTTCTTATGCTCCTGCAGCCGAATTCGATGGCTTCAGAGAGTTTAGTGGTCTTCCTTCTGACTGGGCCCTGGTTGCCCCAACGCCCGAAGACGACTTCCGTTACCCTCCCAGGGGTTGTTATACCTTCTTTGTAGACCAAATAATGTCGGGATTGCGTTTCCCGATTCAACCTGAGCTGCTATCATTAAGTAACCTTTTCGATATACCAATAAACCAGTTCAACCCCAATTCTATTCGAATAATGGTAGCTTTCATAGTTGTTACCCGCATAGTTTTAGGTAATTTTTTACCCGAGTTTTTCTTTTACTGCTACGAGTATAGGTTTAGCAAAGATGCCCATTGTCTGGGCCGTCGAGTAGGCGTTACTTTCCTCGACGACCTCTCTTCCAATATTACCGAATGGAAGAAGAAGTATTTCTTCATTCGACCTGCTCCTGGCCAATATCCCTTTTCGAATGAGTGGATTACCAGTAAGACAAAGCAACGTAAGCGTCCCGACTCTTCACAGTTTGCTGATATGCTAGAAGAGTTAAATAGACACGTATGGAGCGCTCGTCGACTTACCAAAGATACTTTTTTACTTAATCATGTTGGTATTTGCATTGACAAAAGTGTTCCTCGTCTTAACGATCCTTGTAAGCTTCTTTGTTTGTCGTCTTTTGTTCTGATTTATTTACTGATTGTTTGGTCTCGTATTTTTGCGTTTATTTGTCTTGAAATACACGTACGGCTGGTGTGTTTGTTTGTATTGATCGTTTTCTCTCTTTCTAGTAAAAGCATTGGCCCGTTTTGAGAAGAAGAAGTCTGAAGCGGCCAGCAAATCGGTTGCTCGAGAGCTTGGAGGTGGCTCGAGTTCTGTTGCTCCATCGATGGCGGTCGAGACGACTGCCGCTAAGAAATCTAAAGTTGTTCTCCCTTCGGCCTCTGTACCGAGCAAGCCGTCGGGTCCTTCTTCTCGCAAGAGGTCTCATGATCAGAGCGACAAAGCTTTGGCACCCGGC
>CACSLK010024742.1:11046999-11057488 GCA_902706635.1 Striga hermonthica
CCAGTATACTCATACACATACTGACTTAAGCATCGGAGGCTCTTCACCGGATCCAACCCCCGGTGTGAGAGTTATTTGCAGGTTCTCGGCGTTCTACCGGCAAGGACAAAATTCGATCTACTCCAAACCGGACCCGGACGCTTACACTTGCATTACATAAATATAACATATAATACTCAATATTTAAAACGTAATACAATTATCTAACTTATAATTTTAATATTATATGCATATTACTAATTCATTATACTTTATTTATATATGTTCATTTGCACAGAGTCGAATACTAGTTTATCTTAATTAATCCCAATTATTTAAAATTTTAATTTATAGATTTACAACATATTAATTAACTACCATAATTACCTATAAACTAATTATATTAATTATTCATAACTAATTAATGTATCTTTTATTAAGTAATATCTACCTTAAACCCTAAATCCTATTTATTTTATTATTGTTACTAAAATAATATTTAATTTTCATAACTAAGTACGAACTTATGAAGTAATAATTATATTTTATAACTAGTTAAATCATTTTCTTATTCATACATAATTTTCTTCTAGAATATCATGATTTGTAGTTGTAGTATGATACATATCTAATATCATAAGTTGTAGTATCTATTGTGAGATGATTTGGCCAACATAGCAAGGAATATCAAATCAATTGGGGCCTCATTTTTTTTTAGTACTTTTTATTTAAACATTTTAGGGAATTTTAATAACAAAATGAAAAATACAATTAAGATCATTTATTAAGAAAATATTTATATTTTAATTTTTTATAATTTATTGAAGATTGATCTGCTGGTTGGTTGATTTCAATTGAATTAATTTCTTGTGCCATGATACTATTTTTCGAATATATAATTATGTCTATCAATTGTTTATAAAATGATCTGAAGAAAGAAGTTTAATTTATTTATTATTATTAATTTGTGTTGAGTATTTATCTCTTTATACTTATTTAATTTCACTATAACATTGATATTATATTGTTATTTAATTTGTAATTTATTTTTATTCCAATCAAATTTAAAAAAAAAAAGAAATTATTAACTCATTTATTTTTTTATCACGACTGAAATATATTTAATCCTTTTCTTTATTTTCTATAGTTTCCTTTTTATTTTATTTTTATCTTGGTTAATTTCGATCAGAACAAGTTATTATATTATTCAGAAATTCATCTAATTTATACATATGATATGACAAGTGCGTCTAGGTTTTTACTAAAATTTTAATTCAGGTTAAGTTGTTTCTTGGTCATCAACTCCAACTAATTTCCAATAATGAAATTAATAATAATTACATAAAGTTTGGCAACCATTGACCTTATTTTTGTTGGGTTAGGTAAAATAATGCATCCTTTGGGAAATAAAAATATGATAATAAAATGATTATTTCAATGTTAGAAAAAAAACCATATAATTCAATTTTAAATCAACTTCACTGCTTTCAATATTATCATTATAACTAAATAATATCAATCAATCATTCTTAGAGCATCTCCAATGTGACTTTTGACAATATAAAAATTCATCCATATCATCAACTTTTGAAAGTGTGTTATTAAATTGTTCTCCAATGCATCTTGTCATGAGCTCTTTCATGATGAGGTGGATAGCATTTAATGTTGACAATGTTGAGTACACTTTCTAATATCTAACACCATGTTAAACATGATGTCTAATTAATTTACTTTACATTTGATTTAATTTTTTTTATTTTTCTTGTATTAATGATTATTTTTATTGGTCCACCTATACAAATAACTTCTTATCAAATTGATGCATTGGAGATACAAGTTTGATTCAAATTTCTACTCTTCTAACATTATTCCTACAATCATTGATTGACATGTGTTCAAAATAATTAGTTTTCAAAGTCATAGCATTGGAGATGCTCTTACACGTCACATCAATTTTAATTCACTATACATGCACTCACATTTAACTAACCATCAATTCCAATCAATTTTTTTCTACTTTTACATCAAATCAGTTTTAATTATTTTACGTTTAAATATTATTTTAATATACTCACCAATAACTAACTGTACCACAATTTTCAAAATTAACTATGATTAAAGAAACAATCAAAAAACCAATCAAATCCATATCCAAGCACACCCACCAATAACTAACTGTACCACAATTTTCAAAATTAACTATGATTAAAGAAACAATCAAAAAACCAATCAAATCCATATCCAAGCACACCCAGAGCAACGCAGCTACAAAAATCTTCCAACTGTGACTACAAAATCATGTTAAAACAACACACAATGACACACAACAACAATAACAACAACAACAACAACACATGCATGTTCAACCTAGCAGAAACATTGTTAAAGTGAGAACAGATTCCCAAGTCATAATATCAGAACAAACAAAGATCACAGGCATAGAATCATTATAGAAATCTTGTCAAATTCATATATGCATGTCACAAATTCTTGTGTGTAGTGGCATAACAGTTAGGTGGGTCGACCCGTTCACTGTAAGAACAAAAATGCATATATTTATACTACTAGATGTCATACTTTTGGTTTATATATATGACATATTCTAATGAGAATATGCATATCTGTGAAACAAGAATGCCGGCCGAACTGTTAGACTGGCCGACCTGTCTGAACAAACCAAATCACCATTGTTGAGTACAAGCTTAAAATAACCCAATCTTGGAAGCATTTTCCAGTTCAATAAGCTTGTAAAGCTGATAACTTGTGATAAGGAATAAATTTCTCTAAAGTTATTTACAGACTTCGGCTCGACAATAGTTCTTTCAACCTCCATCCATTATTAAACACATCCAATTCTCAAAGTCCGCTTAATATTTAAACAAGCACAAAACAGTAATTTGTGCAGCTCGACTCAAATCAGCGCGCACCCAGGTAAACATTCATGAACTCGACATTAAATAGTGAATATCAACAATCCAATCAAGCTTCTGACAATATGAATGCAGCAAGGAAATGCCTTTTTCCAGTCAGTATAATAATCGTATCGTATACAAGAGACCACTATTTGAAATGCGTATAAGAATAAAACACAAAATTCCAGTTTCTCAATCATGGAAAAATGAATTACAGAACATACCAATTCTTCATCTATTACATGAATTCATTAAAAACTCACTTTTGGCGTGCGGGCTCATTGCACTCGTTGCGGTAAATTTCCTGCACTTTTCCGACAAAACGGCTTAATGAACGCAAACAATCTCACAAAAAAAGTCGAGCCTTTTGCAATATTTTCAAACGATTCAACCAAACCACAAGGAGGCCATCAAGAATCGTTTTCTATGCTAAAAATATTCCCAACCACACCAAGAACACTAACTATAACCGCCAGAGTCAACATCAGCCAAGACAAGTATCTCTCCACACAACTCAACAAGTTTCCCTCTTTACCTAACCTTAATGCAATCAAAGACGGAAAAGTAAAACCCAAGGAGACAGCTGTTGTTGCCCCCGTAAACTTAAAAGCCGTCCAGATGTTAGGAACCATGGTCGATCCGAAATATATAAGCCCCAAAAGCACAAAAGTCAAAACCAAACACCTCTTCCTACTCTCTGGGAGGGGATTCAATCCTTCAAAAATCAAATTATCCACTGTCTGTCTCAAGGAGAAATGGATCACAGGAAAAACCAAAACCAAATGAAAAACGTAGCCAATTCGAACTATATAGTCCAAAGCCGAGCTAAACGAGATGCCTAGATCCCTATCAAAGTTGGTAAGCACATCCGATTCGGTATCTTTCCCAAAGAGCAAGTATCCAGCAACGGCAGTCGAAGCATATACCAAAACACAAATAATAGTCGTTATTCGCCCCACTTGGCACATTTTCTGAGGTGAAGGGCTTTCGAGCTCGTTATAAATTGGCTGAACGTTAAAATGGCACACATAAGCATTAGACATGATAGGAATAACCACAAGGAAATCAAGAAGAGCCGTTTTGGACCCGAAATCAGGTGACATCCTTGGGGGCTCAATTTTCCCCTCGACCAGCTTGATGAAAGCCACAACAAACACGACAATAACGAAAACGACCGCGAGCGCCACAGAGGCAGCCGAGGTCCCACTCAGGGAGTCAATTTTGTCCAATGAGCACAAAGGTGCAAGAAAAAGCACCAAAACCACTAAAATCAGCACTTTCCGATGATCCCAAAACCCATGATGGCCAAACCACTGGTCGAAAACGCCCATGTGATGAAGGGATCCCGACATAACATCGCCGATTATAATCAAGTAAACGACTAAAACTCCAGCATTATTAACAATGATGCAAATTTCAGACAAAACCCTAGCAGTTCTGCCCAATGCAGTCTGCACAACCTCCCCGTATGAAGCCGCTTTGCACTGGACCGCAAATCGGACTAATAACTCGACGCTGATTTCAGATAAAATCCCCATCAAAAAAATCAAAGTCACTCCCAAGACAAGGCCCAGGACTTTCATTGTGGCCGGAAGGGCCATGATGCCCGCCCCAATAATTGAGGTCGTTAGGTTGAAAACGGCACCGTATAATCCCGACCCCGATTTTCTTTCACCAAAGATTAGGGGTAAATCGTCCAAATCGAGGCCATCTTCGGCATCTAAATCTTCTACATTTTGCAAATTCGAGGCCCCGTCTGTGTGATCGGGTGAGATTAATCTCGAATATGGGTTTCTGGATCGATGGTACCCATCTAATACGTCTAATTTCGAATAACTGCTGTCCATTTCTGTTTCTAGCTAGGTATATGCACGCTACATACAGAAAAATTCAGAGCTCCAAAACGAATGAGAGGGTAAGGGAACAGAGAGACTTACACAAGGGATTCCTGGGGTTGAAACGAGGAGATTTGTTCTGATAGGGAAGCTCAAGATGTCAATGGCTGACTTCTTTTTATATTTTTTTTTTTTAGTTCCTTCCGCCAGAAATAAAAAATAGTACGAGGAGCACAGTTTTTTGGGTTTTCTTCTGCGACGTTTCTATTGGTATTTGGTGGAATTTGCCGAAATTGACTCTTCCTTCGAAGTAGGGCTATAAATGAGCCGAGCCGAGCCGAGCTCGAGTTTTAAGGTGTTTGAACTCGAGCTCGAGCTCTTAACGAGCCGAGCTCGGCCGTTAAGTAAACGAGCTAAAAATCGAGCTCGAGACCGGCTCATTAAGGCCTCGAGCTCGAGCCTTAATGAGCTGATCTCGAGCTTTAACGAGTTGAACTAAAAAAATTTACATAATTTTCACTTTTCGAGCATTAACGAGCCTTATCGAGCCGAGCCGAGCTCGGCTCGTTAACCAAACGAGCTTTAAACGAGCTCGAGCTCAGGTCGTTAAGGCTTCGAACTCGGGCCGAACCGAGGCGAGTCGAGGCAGGCTCGTTTAATTTAACAGCACTACTTAGAAGTTAGATCACACTCATTAAATTTAATAGCAGTCATCTATATTTATATAATAAAGTATCATATTTATCAAATTTAGTAGGTTGAAAAGTCAACGTCATGAATGCATTGTTATTTCAATCCAGAATTTTACTAGTGCGTAGCCCCGTGCGATGCACGGATAATTATATTAAATAATAATTATAAATAGGTCTCGAGTTCAAGTGGTGGGAACTATTATCCTATTTTAAAAGAGTAAAAAAAAATTATAAATTAAAGATGTGGGGTTAACATGTGATATAATTTACCGTCGTATATCAGTTTAATAATTATAAATAGGTCTCGAGTTCGAGTGGTGGGGTTAACATATGATATAATTGACCGTCGTATATCAGTTTATTATCAACAATATAAAATTAACTTGTATAAGAGAACATAGAGTCTGCATGTTTAGAATACTAAAAACATGTAAATGTATGTAAAAGTTTATGTATTATTATTAAAAGATGTGAAGTCACCTACAATTTTTTTAAATTATTTTGGAAATAAAACATGTTTAAAAACATTTAAATTTTATATTTTATGAAAGATGTTTGCTAAACTCTGTTGTAAAGAAAACATGTTTAAAAATATTTAAATTAAATATGTGTATATATATATATGTATATGTATATATAGATATAATATGACATGATAAAATATTATATAAAAGTATCTACAATATCATAAGCCTAAATAAAAACATTATATATTTTTTAGAGAAAATTTACCACTTATATATAAAATAAATAATGAATTATACCGAGAATTATGACGGTATTTCTTATTATTTTTTAATAAGTTGTTACCGTTAAATAAAATTGTACGCATAACAATTCCACGTTTTATGCAGATTTATTAATTTTACAAATAAAATGTAAAAAATAAAATGGAATTTTATATATAAGTGATATTAATACAAAAATTGAAGACAATATTTAAATCTGCATTTTTTGTATTACCTTTTTATTATGTGCATTTAATATTTTTGGAAGAGAAATATTTTCTTATTCTCGTTAAAAAAATTATGTTACATAATTTTGTTAAAAAAAATATGTTAGAGTGGATACCTAAGAGATCAGATTTTTTAAATTTACCGAGCAATGGTATTTCTGTAAGATTACCATGAGATTTTTTAGACTGTTATACATCAATGGGTTTTTTTGTACAGTCTTTAATGTGTATGGAACCAAAAGCCGATATTTATGTGATGGGATTCTGTAAAATTACCTTGAGATTTTTTAGGCGGGTATACGTTAATGAGATTTTTTTTTGTACGATCTTTAATGGTGTATAGAACAAAGTCTAATATTTTAGGTTTTTTAATTAATGATAGAAACTTATATATATGATGAGAATAGTATAAATATGATGAAGAGAAAAAAAAAAAAAAAACTTACAGCTTGCGCAGGACATTCTGGGATAGAAGAATGAAGTATATAGATTACAGCACGAATAAAATATATTGTTTGATTTGGATGAGTTTTAAGGACTTTGAAGAAAGGAAAACTCTTATTTGGTTTGACTAAAAATCTCTCCTCAATTCACATGTGATTTGTTTTAAATATGGTATAAATAATATGTACTTAACTTATTTAAAAAAAAAATCTTTTAATAACAAATTATATCTTTTTAAATAAAAAAAAAATTAAAATATATGTATAACCAGTTGGAAGATTAAATTGTTATAGTTTTTTTTTCTTTTAAATCTCTCGTGATTTCACATTGTTTGGAAGATTCAACTTACTTACAATCATAGTTGACGTTATTCTTTTTTAGATTTTTTTGTAAGATAGAAATGTTGCATTCGAATGTATCCATATGGACGATATTGTTGCATTTTGAACAGTAAGTCAATAAGAATTCTTATTTTAAACTCTTTGGCATAAATTTCGCAACAACAATTAAAGAGGTATAATTAAGGAAACCACGTTGCAACCGATTTTGAAGATATAATTACGGAACCAACAATTAAAGAGCCATTTTTTTTTTTTTTGCCTATTCACAATTACCCAAAAATTACTATATATAGGATATAATTGATGATTTAGCGAGAAACACTTGCTAAATTTATAAAATGGTAAATCTTTATATATATATATATAGATTTATTTATTTTATTTATTTGTCTTATATCCCATAAAATGAGTTTAAGAAAAAGAAAATCTCATAACATCTGATAAGTAAAAAAAAGGACGTAAAATCTTTACTAATATAAAAAAATGCTTTATTTATTTGTCTTATTCCATATTAACATCGATTTTGTCAAAACAGCCCATAAAATCGGTGAAGTCAAAATTTATACGTAAAGTCTATCTATATTAAAGAAAAAAGGTAGGTTCGAAATTCCTTATCTAAATCTTTCTTTTCCTTAACTAATTCTTTCTTATTATCTAATTGTATGGAAATTTGTTCTGATTTTGTTCAATCATCTAATTGTTTATATCCCATAAAATCGGTTTAACAAAAAAAACCCCATAACATCCGATAAGTAAAAAAAAATACGTAAAATCTTTACTAAAATTAAAAAATCTTTATTTATTATGTAATTGTATGGAAATCTGTTCTGATTTTGTGCAAACCGATTTCTGTATATTCAGATTCAGATTTTCTAATAAAAATATTAACAACAATATATATCTCCTCTACTATTATAAATTAAAAATCTCAAAATATCTAGCCATCATCTTTCTCATTGTCAACCTCCTGCGAACAAAAAATATCCTCAATAAATCTTTTATTCAAAACAATGAATCAAGGATTTGGGTTAATCAAACAAGTAAATAGATCTAATAGACCTATGCTCAAAGTTTGAATTGTGAGAATGTTTTTCCAGGACTGGGGCACCACATACAAATCATATCTCGAGTTGATTCTGCACGATAAAACTGTAAGCTAAATTATTTGAATTTTTGTTTTAATTTCGAAATTTGAAATGTATATTTTAATTTTTTTTATTTTCGTGTATGTATTTAGATATTTTTGTACATGTTTAGTGAAATATATTTTGGATTATTTTTTAAATTATATTTTCAAATTTGCAATTTAGCTTATTTATTCTACACATCGTGTATGTATTTAGATATTTATATTATTTATATTTATTTCCGTGTATTGCAAAACTTCTATTGAATATTGCATCTTATAGTATAATAATCCCCAAATAAATATATCTTGTGTCTCGCACAGGTCACGCAATATATATATATTCTGTATATTTTTCTTTATTCATTTATATAATTATAAAGCTGGATAAATGGCCTTAAAATTGTGCACCTCGTGCATCGCATGGGCTCTGTACTAGTTTGTCACTAAATCCTCATCCACAAATCTGTAGTGGACCCTTAGCTTGATTTGTATGAACTTACTGTAATTGTAGATATAGTGAATTGGGGAGGAACAAAGAGTTTAGAGAGAAATGTAGAGAGAGAAATGACAATTTTCTGCTTGCCTTTTCATTCGTCACGCACACTCCTATGTACAGTGTCATGGGACCCACTGTTAACAAACTATTCTCCACACATTTACTCTTCTACTA
Organism: Striga hermonthica; assembly: GCA_902706635.1. Taxonomy (NCBI): domain Eukaryota; kingdom Viridiplantae; phylum Streptophyta; class Magnoliopsida; order Lamiales; family Orobanchaceae; genus Striga; species Striga hermonthica. The sequence continues at coordinate 11,055,957 of CACSLK010024742.1, forward strand.
GAAAAGTAAAACTAAAATATAATCAAATAAAAGATGCTAAGTAGACGGTCATGATGTTTAATTTAATTTCTCGATCCAACGTCTTCACTTTGGCCACGTGTCGCTTCCTGGTCAACACCCTTGTTAGCATCAAAACCCGATTTCTCATCTTCATTTTCCAATTTTCCTTTGGCCTGAACTCTAGGTGTCCCAAATTCCATCAGATCTTCAACAATTTCATCGAGATCACTTTGATTCATTACAATACTGCCCCCTTTTGAGATCCTTGTCCCCAAGGATCAAACTTTGGAAATCTGCAACGTAAAAAGGTGTCATCTTCCCAAGTAGCGGTTGACGTATTAGTCGAAAACCATTGGACCAGAGTTTGAGAGACGGGTTGCGCTTTCTGGTGGATCTGGATGATCGAGGGCCTGCAGAGGATAAGCCAGAAAATGGTCGTCGCCGTTAACTGGTGGGGACTCACTGGAAGCAGATTCTGGAGACTTCACCGGGAAGGTCTAACCGGTAAGCTACTGCACTGATTTTAGCTAGAATTTTATATGGTCCAAAAAAATGGGCAGATAGTTTAATATTCTTGCGAAGGGCGACTGAGTTCTGCAGAAAAGGTTGCAACTTGAGGTAAACCCAGTCGCCAACATCGAAATTCTTGTCACACCGACCCTTGTCGGCATATTGTTTCATTTTGTTCTGTGCCTGAAGTAGAGTTCATTAAGATCTTGCATGATGTGTTGTCGTTGTTGAATGATATCAGAAGCATCTGAATTAGATGATTGCATATAGGGGTCGAGGGAGAAAAATGATGGGGGGTACCCATACAGGGCCTCGAAAGGAGTGCTTTTTAGGCTAGTATGATAGTTAGTGTTGTACCAGAATTCTGCCAAAGGTAGCCATTTGACCCAAGTCTTTGGGTTTTCAAAAACCATGCTTCTTAGATAACTTTCAAGGCACTGGTTCACCCATTCTGTTTGCCCATCTGATTGTGGGTGATAAGCCGAGGTAAGTACCAGTTGAGTACCAAGGAATTTGAATAACTCCTGCCAAACGGTGCAGGTAAAAATATTGTCTCTGTCTGAAATAATGCAGAGTGGATGACCATGGAGTTTGTAAATGGTGTCTAGAAAAATCTTGGCCACTGAAGTGGCTGTGTAGGGATGTGATAAATGAATGAAATGAGCATACTTTGTCAATCTGTCAACCACCACAAGAATGACATTTTTCTCCATAGAATTTGGTAAACCCTCTACAAAATCCATTGAAATGTGGGTCCAAGCCTGGGAGGGAATAGGAAGTGGCTGCAGCAGACCCTTGTACTTCCCAAAATTAGGCTTGGTCTTAGTACATACATCACACTCTTTCACCCAGTACATAACCTCCTTTTTTAGGTTAGGCCAATAGAAAACCTTTTTAACTCTCATGTAAGTAGCCTGAGAACCAGAGTGGCAACCTAGGGTAGAATTGTGCAGTTCTTTGAGAATGGTTTGTCTCAGTAATTCATCCTTTCCCACCACCACTTTGCCTTTATATTTTGCACA
>CACSLK010024742.1:11058645-11077839 GCA_902706635.1 Striga hermonthica
TATTGTTGTGATGAATCAATCCTGACCTCAGCATGTCCTCAACAATCTTCTCTATCTCAATCTTTTGACTGTGTGAAACCCTGTAAGGGTGCTGATGTTTGGGGAGGCTGCGCTCTTTGAGCACAATCTGGTGCTCTACTTCCCTAGCTGTGTGTAGACCTTGAGGCTCTTCAAAGATGTCAGAAAATTCCTCTAAAAGGCCAGTGAGGTTAAGGTGGCATGAAAAGCCATCTTGCTGGAATTTTATCCAAAAGACTCCTCTACTGTGGTGGGTAGTTCACAATGCACCATCTTAAAGAGTTTTGGTCCTGAGATCAACTTGCAATCCACTCCTGAGGTAAGTGCTTGGATTTTCACTTTCTTACCATTTACTATGACAATGAAAGTCATCCTGTCATAGTCCAACTCAATGGGAGTATAGGACTTAAGCCAATATCCCTCCAAATTAGGTCACAACCCACATTGTCTAAGACCCTCGGTGAGAAAGTGAAAGAGGTACCCTGCATTTTCCATTGGAATCCAATCACTTTACTGGAACTGACCATTTTATTTCCATTTGCAACCTTGACCATAATATGTTTAACCTTTTCCAACTGACAACGCAATCTCTTGGCCACAGAATCTTGAATGAAACTAATAGTACTCTCAGTATCAATAAAAAATGTGAAGTCTCCCTTGCCCAACAGTTCCAAATAATCTCATAGTTGTGACTTCACCATCCCCACTGGCTGCATGTAAAGTCACCTGGATCTCTTCCATGAAAGAATCCTCCATAGTCTCTGATATTTGGGCACTGGAGTCCTGAGAATAAAAGGGATTCCTCTTCCTCAGTCCTCCGAAGAGGTAAGTAGTTTAGAGTTAAGTGGGTGAAAAGGTGGGGACTGTCTAGGTGTGTTTGGGTGAAAAAGAGTAGAGGGCATGTCTGGTTTTTTGGGGTAAGATTTGGGGCCCAAGGTGGGTCTCCCTTCAACCTTCAATCTCCTGGAAAGGGCATCAAGGGTGCTCAGCTGTCTTTGTCCCAAATCAATAGCTTGCTGCATGGTTGTTGGTTCAAATATTTGAATGAAAGATTGTAACTCGTTACTCAAACCACTGACAAAACTGGCTATAAAATACTCCTCTGAATAGCCTCCATTGTTAAGAAGTAGCATACAAGCCCTTAGTTCCTCAAACTTATCAACATTGTCACTGTAGGAACTTGTGTGCTTTAGCTTGTTAAACTTAACAATAATATTTGCGTTCTTGAGAGCTTCAAATCTGGCAGAAATAAGGTCCAGGCCATGTAAGGTCCTCCTGTGCGTGTGAAAAATTCTGAAACCATTGGGAGGCTTTACCCTCAAAGTGCATGGCAGCTAAATGGACTTTATGAGAATCAAGCATAGCAGGCATCAATCTGAAATATGATTGACACTTAAAAATCAAGCTCAAGGGTGAGAATCATCAAACTTGGGAATTCAATTCTAGGAACAGGACTGAGAATGTTGTTGTGAGGTTATCTGAATTAGATCTGGTTCTGTGTGTGTTGTGGGAGTTGGATCCATGAGGTGGACTTAGAACCGAATCATCAGTTACCTTAGGATTTAGGAGTTGAAGTTGAATGGAAGCCAAAGTATCAGCTAAGTGATCGAGCCTGCTTGTGAAACATGTGTTCTTGTCATTAATTTGGTCTTGCATTTTCATTTCAGCAGCATCTCTTTTTAAGCTTTCACTGTAAAGAATTTGATCCAATTTTTTCTGGGCTTCTTGCAGATCTTTGAATCGAGTGGCCTCAGCCATGAGGAAGATATCGTGGCCTGGGTGATACCAATTGTAGTGGACCCTTGGCTTGATTTGTATGAACTTACTGTAATTGTTGATATAGTGAATTGAGGAAGAAGAAAGAGTTTAGAGAGAAAGAGATAGAGAGAAATGTAGAGAGAGAAATGAAAATTTTCTGTTTGCTTTTTCATTATGCACATGCTTAAATACAGTGTCATGGGACCCATTGTTGACAAACTATTCTCCATACATTTTACAATTTTACTAGAAAAGTAAAACTAAAACATAAACAAATAAAAGATGCTAAGTAGACGGTCATGATGTTTAATTTAATTTCTCGATCCAACATCTTCACTTTCGCCACGTGTCGCTTCATGGTCAACACCCTTGTTGGCATCAAAACCCGATTTCTCATCTTCATTTCCCATTTTTCCTTTGGCCTGAACCCTAGGTGTCCCAAATTCCATCAGATCTTCAACCATTTCATCGAGATCACCTTGATTCATTACAAAATCTTCCTCTTCTTCAATCTCTAACTAGTGCGGTACCCCGTGCGATGGACTGGCTAGTTTTATAAAGGTAATCATTTAAATTTAGATGACTGGATGATTAGATGACGTTAAAATGCATGTATTGGAATACGTGCGATGCACGAGCTAGTTTTATTAAGGTAATCTTTTAGATTTTGATGACTGGATAATTGGATGAACGTTAAAATGCATGTATTGGAATAAAAGAATATGTGACTTATTATTATTAAATGCATCATTGTACACAACATATTATTTGTTTTATTAAATGCATCCTTGTACACAACATTATTATTTGTTTGGTCTTTTGGTACATCGTCTACCGCCACAAATTATATTAGGATTCTAGATAGGCTTAAACAAATCAATTAAATTATTTAGCAGGATACATATGATATGATTTATACTTCTTTTATGAAGATTGCATAGACAAATATAACGGAGATTGTAAAACGTCATTTTTGATATTCTATAGCCTTATTATTTAAAAATTATAAATTACTACTTAAAGAAGGAAAAAATTGTGTAAGTGTATACCATCAATTTCAAATTTGTTCTTCTAGAGAATTAAACAAAAGTCAAATTTTTAGGATGTTTCAGTCCGATTTCATTTTACATTTCAAATTAATATTATTTGACTCTATTTTATGTTTTAGAAAATCTGAACTAAAAAAATAGTAGCCAAATGATGAAGGATTTTTAAATTCTAATTTTCAATTTGAAATTGAGCCCGATCTACGCAATCCAAATTTTTTAAATAAACATTATATGTTGCAATTAGGTAAAGATAAATGTTATAGTATTTTGCTCAATTCCAAATTCCCGATTTTATGGTAAACATATTTTTTAATAAAAAATGAGATAATTTCGACTTTTACAAAATTGTCATGCAGGATTTTACATAAATTTAACTTGATTTCTATGCAACTTGATTGTTTTTAATCAACAATTGATCTGTTGCAATTAGGAACAAGTATATGTGATAGTATTTCGCTTAATACGATATAACACTCCACTGTTCATACCTTGAATATGTAGAATACATTTTTCTTTTCATAAACCATTTGCAAACTTTACTTGAAACTTAGGGCGCTGCTTATTTTGAAAACATTCCACACATACATACATACATACATGCATACATGAACCTGTCATAAACATAAAACATTATATAGTGTTGCTTCGAGGACTTACACATTAACTTGTCTCACATGAACCTCGACTTACTACATAGACATAAACTTTACTCAGCGGAAGCATTTAAAGCATATAAACATGAACATTTAACCATTTGACCACACTCGCCATCGCTCAATTGCCAGCTCACAAAAACATGGGTGTGCAAAATAAAAGGGTGAGCATTTCCACTTACTCCGTGACGAATCCTTCTAAGTTAATATCCTAACCAACTATCATGCATGAAATTGTTAGGTATACTCAACATAATCATGAGCTCTCGACGAGCAGTTGCCCACAAGTCGAAAGACTTTCTTGCTTCTACAACCCCAGGAAACTAAACACTAAAGTCATAGCACGCACGTGAGTTCACTATTGTCACACTCCCACCCCTCATCAAACTCTGTACATCACTTTATGGTGGTGGGAGAACATTGTCTCTCGCAAGTGGCACAACAAACTAGGCTTCATGAGGGTACCTCCCATGGGTTGACGGAAAACAGCCTCAACATAAGCTCCGTACGGTCTTATCAACGGGGACAACCATTCGAAGAGTGTACCAACGAAGGTTACATGCACGCACTTACATGCTCTAACCCTAGAACCTAGCCACCCTCTAGAGTTATAGTTCGTGAACCTTGGTACTTGCAACAAACGACTTGCTCGTATGTTAGAACATTTTGTGAACATGGGTACTATGCAAGCTACTTACCTTCATTCAAAACATATATAATCAAGAAGGATATATAACGTAGAACTTCCCCCACCTTGTTTGGAATGATTTTGTTAAAGGGGGTTGGTGAAAAAAAGTAAACCTTATTTGGTAGGAAAATAAAATAGCAGTAAAATAATCTTAGTGACATGCATATCCTTAATGATGTTAGAAATAAAAACTAAAATATTATATATATTAAGGGAAAAATTGTAATTGCATTTATTGAAATTTCCCCTCCACTCCATTCCTCCATTTTTGGAGGGAAACAGAAATGGGGAGGGAATGAGATTTTAAGTTAAAATTATTTCTCTCTTCCTATCCAAAATTCTCCAACCAAACAAGAGAAAAATAAATACATCTCCCCTCCCTTCTCCTCCTTTTTCCCCCAACCAAACAACCCTGAAAAGAGATAAGAATAAATTTGTAACATTGTATTTATCATGTCAACGGTCATGATTAGGTCAATTATTAGTAAGTAGAAGTCAAACATGCATGGCATTCTCGTAAATAAATTGTCAATATGGTCAAATATATAAATTTGACCACTCATTAAGGGTAAGATTGTTAATGCACATAATCCTACCCCAACTGACTCCCCCTAGTTCGTTTCTTTCTGTCACTTGACAATTAGAATTTATAGATGGTACTCTCTTTATGTTTAATATAATATAATAATGTTTTTCATTGTTTAAAAAGAAAATGAATAAAAATATCAACCATCCATATCCATTAGGAAATTCCAATACAAGACCCAATATTTTAAAATTGTATTAATTTAAGACCTAAATTTTATTATTCTCAACAGAAGTTTACATTTTATGTTGTTTTCAAGTTGAGGCTCATCTTTTATTTAACTTATTAATGTAAGACCCAACTAACGTTACCTTTTGACATAAATATGTAAACCATAATATTATAAAATATTACATATTAATTACATATTGATAATAAAAATAGTAACTATATTTAACAATTATTTCAAATGAGGAGATATATCATATAAGTTGTATTTATGCAAAAATATAATAAATTTGATTTTTTAAAAATGATAAGAGTTAAAAATACAAAAACAAATATTATTTTGGTTAATATTATAAATATGTAATAAAATTTTTAATAAATAAAATATGTAATAAAATTAGAAAATTTGAAAGTCGAGTAATAAAAAAAAGGAAATCGAAAGTGTACATAAATGGTATTTCTTACTTTAATTACATACTTTGCTTATTAATAAGGATAATATTTAAATTACATATTTTTTAAATTCACTTATCAATTTTTAAAAATAATCTTTATTAAACTTTTGCATAAAGTAAATTATGCATACTCATTTTACTACTAAGGTAATTTTACAAAAGATATTAATATTTTTATTACAAAAATATAAAATATAAATTACAATAAATTAATATTTTTATTCACATAATCATATCATAAAATAAAGTTATTTGAGTTTTATATTTGAGTCTTACATTGAGAAGTACATATTAAAGTGGAGTGAGAATAATTTAAAATGTAAATCTTATACTGAGAAACAATAAAAGTTCAAACCATGAATTAATACAATTCAAAAAATTTAGGCCTTGTAATGAATGTAATCCTTCATATTATCAAAAATCATTTTTTCCATCATTTGACCAATAAATTCATCCCAAAACCATCTTCAATTGCTTCCAAAAGTACTTATCTACGGATTTAAAGGGGTTTTTTCATTTGGGATTCTTAACGATTTATTGAGATTTAAAGAATTTTGATGTATTTAATCTATATTTTGAAAATTTTTAAAAATCCTTATGTATTCATTTTAATTTTCAAAAAGTCTTAACAAATCACGAGGATTTTAACTTATTTGACACTTAAGATTTCTAGGAGTTTAAAATTTGTGATTTCAGAAACAAAAATCTTATACGAAATCTCAATTAAATCCTACCTCCAAACTTATGATTCTAAAAAATTTCCTTAAATCTCAAATCTCAAAATTCTTAAAATGTCTTACCAAACGAATGCATCATCCTAAATGAATACAAACTGAATTGCCATTGGATGTGGAGAAAAAGGGCGCAAAATCAATATGTTGTAGATGAACTTGTGCTTGAGAAGGATGTAGTTTCCACGTCGAGAAAAAGGCATATGAAAAAAAAAAAAAAAAAAAAGTTTGAAATAAATTGTGAAAGTATATTTTTGTGAGCTCGTATTTACATGTTTGTATATAAATATATCCGCTCAATTTAAATTTTCTAATTTAAAAAAAATATGATATGATAAGTTGTTAGTGAAATTTGTAATTTTATATTAAAATAAAATAATTAAAATTAATTTAATTTAAAAATAGGAAAAAAAATGATTTAAAGTGATACTTAAAATTATGTAAGTTAATGAATAAAACAAAATTGATTTAATCTATAAGAATAATTAATTAGTATTATTTAATTATATTGACTATTAGAATTAGTAAAATTGAATCAAAATTGAATTATTTTTTAAATATAAATAAAGTATGGATTGAGTTCTTCCGTATACCCTAATTTGAATTAAAGTCTTTTTATTTTCGCATTCCAAATTTTATGCAAGTTATCAAATACCCACAACCATGGATTCTTCAAGATAAATTAAATTTCATTACAATTTTGGGAAGAAAAAAAAAAAAGGATGGAGAAAGAAAGCTAAAACGCTAGCCTGTCTGCTAAACAAAAAGAGATGATACACATGGGTCCAATGCATATCCGCTTGGCGTGCAACCTTTTAACTTACTAGGATATTTTTATCATCATTATCAGCTGCATTAAAACACAAAAAGTGTCTGGTTAACTTACTAGGAGTGGTGAAGCACCAAAAACTCTTGAAGACATCCTTCATCACAGCTTGAATAGGAGTCCCCCGTGAGTTGCGAAGAAGGGAGCAAAAACAAGGGATTCGACGGCCATAAGCTTGATGAGGATGTTGAGAGAAGGTCCCGAGGTGTCCTTTAGTGGGTCCCCAATGGTGTCCCCAATGACCGCTGCCTTGTGTGGGTCTGATCCCTTAGGGCCCAGGGTTCTTGCGTGCTCCGAAGCGCCAGCCTGTACACAAAAGAAAATCGACTTTTCAGAAAGAAGATAAAAAAATGAAATTTTAGGGGAAAACAAACCTCAAATCATGAAACCATGATGTTTCTTACCTCTATGTATTTCTTTGCATTGTCCCATGCACCGCCGGTATTGGATGCAGAAATCGCAATCTGTAAATAGAGATTGATTACAAAATATGCGAAGGGAAAATATCGTCAGGCCAAATAAAGGGAGACCAAAACAATCTATTTTGGAATTTTGGCTTTACCCTTGAAGTTTAGTCAAAATGGAGAATTAACAAATTAATAATTTATTAAAAAAAAACGTCGGACCTTCACATTTTATTTTACTTGACACCACGAAAGGGGGGTTTGTGAAATAAAATAAAAACACACTTCAGGGGGGCATTTTTAAGGGGACCAAATCTCTTGTTCCACTTCAATGTTTCATTGTGTGCTATGAATGACGTGTCTTCCATTTTGTGTTATGAATGACGTGTCTTCCATTTTGTGTTACGAATGACGTGTACAAATATGATATTATCATGGCATGATTCGTCATCCAATGGAATGAAACACAAAATGGATGGAATAGGAGATCACGTTTTGTTAGTCAAGGTAGATGAGAACTCTTAAATTTGAACCCCAAAAATAAGTAATCTTACCTGAACACCAGAAACAAGAGAGCCAGCGAGAACGCCAGAGAGGGTCTCGACCCCAAAAAAGGTCCCAACAATGAGAGGGGTGAGCATGACGAGTGCTCCGGGAGGTATCATCTCCTTAATGGAGGCATCAGTGGAGATCTTGACGCACGTTGCATAGTCGGGCTTGGCATGGCCCTCCATGAGCCCGGGGATGGTGTTGAACTGCCGGCGGACCTCTTCAACCATCTTCAGAGCCGCACTACCAACACTCTTCATGGTCATTGCTGAGAACCAGTAAGGCAGCATGGCCCCCACAATCAGACCAATGAAGACTTTGGGGGTCAACACATCAACTGTCAAGATCTCGGCACGGCTCACAAATGCGCCGAATAGGGCTAACGAAACGAGCGCAGCAGATCCAATTGCAAATCCCTGTGAACAAACAAATGCGAGAGTATTGTTAACAACATGCAACGTTTAGGACAAGGAAAAAAAAAATTACAAGGTTGTACTACATTAATATGATTACTAAGAACAATGCTGCTGAAAAAAATAGCATGTTTTGGCATCGGATAGACAGAGCAAGTTGCTTTAAGAGAATTTAAAGAAATAATCAAGTTGGTGCAATTCAGGTGTTCATTCGACTTCAGGGATCAAATACAAATTACACGCAAGGTACGGCCTATTTTTTCCATGTTTGTTTTTTTACGAAAGAGTCATTTTTCAAAATTACCAGACCCCATAAGTTTTTCAGACACCTAGTTCAAGTTTGCACTTAATTAACAAATATGAGAAAATGTATATTTTTGGACTGCATGCTAAAATCTAGGGGGTTCTTGCGATACAGTTAATAGTTTTGTCGTATAACTAGAGCTTCTCTTTAAGTGTTGGGTCCCAACATTAAGCATAACATTTCTAAATAATAGTTACCATATTATTTGAATATATAGTTACCATATTATTTGAATATATTCACAGTTTAATTTTGCAACTTCAAATTCTACATACATACATATTCCACTAAATAATAGCAATGAGAAAGCTAATAAACAATAAATACCTTTCCAATAGCAGCAGTGGTATTTCCAGCAGCATCAAGGGCATCAGTTCTCTCACGAATCCTGTGGCTCATACCAGCCATCTCAGCTATACCTCCAGCATTGTCACTGATAGGACCATAGGCATCAATGGCCAACCCAGTGGCGATCGTGCTTAGCATACCCAAAGCAGCCACAGCAATGCCATACATGGCAGCAAAGGTGAAACTAACGAAAATGCTAATAGCGATAGCAAAAATGGGAATGATAACTGATTTATATCCCAAGGCAAGACCAAATATAACGTTGGTAGAAGCACCAGTTCTGCAGGAATCTGCAACGTCTTGCACAGGGCTGCCCATAGGAATTCCAAGACCAGGGTAGAATTAGTTCAAGTTAAAAAATAATGACATATTCTGAACTATAACTGAAGAAAAAAGGAGGAAAAATAAGTAAGACAATACAGACCTGTAGGCATTGCTGGTGTAATATTCAGTCACAAATCCAATGATAAGCCCAGCCCAGAGCCCAACACAAACACATAGGAATAGCTGCCTGCAAATATAAGCATTGAATGAGTTGTAGTAAATAACCAGAAAAGAAACAAATGAGAGAGGAAAAAAAAGCAGGAAAAGAAAAGAAAGAAATTGATCCCTGTCAAGTGAAAGTCGAAACAGGTAAGCAAATATAAGCACAGTGGCCCTGTGCGTGGACTCATTTCTTACCAGTTTTTCACATCTTTTTGGGTGCCAAAGTTGAAAATTGTGAAAGATGACGGCAGGCAGGTCCAGGTAACAACTGCAATTCCCACAGTCATAAGAATTGTAGATATAATAAGCTGCTTCTTCAACGCCGGCTCGATCTCCTCAACAGCCTTTATCTCGAAAAAGTCAGTAGCAAAAAGAGTAGTGATCAAGCACACAAGAATACCCATGGAACTAATAAGCAGTGGGTAGCACATTGCAGTGAAGTCATGAGTCTGTCCAAACGATGAAATTGACGCCACAACAAGAGCGGCACAAGATGACTCAGCATATGAACCGAAAAGATCAGACCCCATTCCTGCAATATCTCCTACATTGTCACCAACGTTATCTGCAATCACCTGCAAAATGAAAATGTTATACAAATTCTTTTCTTAACAGTAATATTTGAAAAATGTTCAGTAGCTGGGCTTACAGCAGGATTCCTGGGGTCATCCTCTGGAATGTTTCTCTCGACCTTTCCGACAAGATCAGCACCAACATCGGCGGCTTTAGTGTAAATGCCACCCCCAACTCTCCCAAACAAAGCCATAGAGGACCCACCAAGACCATATCCAGTAATTGCCTCAAAAAGGCCCTCCCAATCATCTCCATAATAGAGCTTGAATAGGTTGATGGCAATATACAGAACCAACAGGCCATTTGCAGCAAGGAGAAAACCCATAACCGCACCTGATCTAAATGCAACAATAAATGCTTTGCCGACACCTTTCCTAGCTTCAAGTGTTGTCCTGGCATTTGCGTAGGTTGCAATTTTCATTCCAAGAAAACCTGAGAGAACAGATGTGATAGCACCAAGCAAGAAGGATACAGTACTGAAGATAGCGACTGCAAGAGCTGGCTTGCACAGCTTCTCTTTATCGTATGTGCAGGGTCGGCTCTTCGTGCTGAACCCTTCGACCGAGCCCAAGAAAAGGAAGATGAGGATTGCAAAAGCAACCATGAAAATACCCACATATTGATATTCCGTAAACAGAAAAGATGTTGCGCCTGTTAATCCATTAAAAACATTAGTCTTGGAGGGTAAGTAAACCAATCAAGTTAGACTGCACAATAGAGTGAGAGAACTAACCTAAGCAACCGCATCTAAAAATGAAAAATCAATGAACTCAAAGTACACCGACATTAAGTGACACATCATAAATTTGTTAGGACTAATCAGCTCCACAAAATCATTTCACCAAAATTTAGTCGTAACCAATAGATCCCACAATTATTCATTCACATATAAGAAACGTAATTTTTCATTTTAAGAATATCCAATATAGTGCTTCTAATAGTTAGTCTCACATCATAACAATCTCAAATAAACCCAATCCTTCAACCCCAGATACAGAATAGCCACTACATATTCTTGGGCAAAATTATACCAAAAAAAAAAAGCGTGACGGCATTTATTTGCATATTTATTTATATCCAACTCAAAGAACGGCAGCATGCAGCGCCATTGCCACATGTGCTGTAAATGTGCAATACCATAAAAGTACAGCATCATTTTCCATTAAAAATAGGAAAAATAACCGGTAACTTTTAATAAAGTTAAACCGGTGATGAAGAACACCCCTAATTTATTACTCCAAGGATAAGCAGAAAATTACAAACCACTAGCGGAAAACAAGATGAAACGACAAAATAACTGAACAGACGCACCCACCAAACAATAAAATTCAATCTGTTCCCATAACCCTATGTCGGCTGACTCGGATCACACGTCATCTATAGGGAACTACAACGTCTACAATACACCAACCTTACAATTGCTCGCCTGTAATCCTAAGCACTCTATCTGCTGCCAAGAAAACCCACAGAAACATAATAACTAGTTTTAGCTATTTAAAAATAAGTCCAAAATCATTAGTTAATGACCTAAAACATCCCAATCACTTTCCATTAAATTTAGAAGATACAATTAAAAGGAATATGATAGAACAAAACACCTCATCACGAATCCCTAAGCAAAACAACACCTAATGGTTTCAGCGTTAAGAGTGGTTAAGCCCAATTTCCCAGCTCAATGAGAAACTTTTGGCAATATAAAAATCTATATAATCATAATTATCCTGTTCTTAACAGAGCATGCATATTTGAGCTAAAAGCAACAGAAAACACAGCAGGTTAAACTGGTAGCTTCAGCAATACAGCAAAACAAGAGAATTTCAAAGAACTGGACTTTACAACTTCAAAAATTAAATCCATTTCAAAAAAGTATATTTTTTTTCCTAAGATTTAAAGCTTTTATCAACAAACACTCTCAGCAGCAAAACACAGCTCAATCGACAAGCTCGCAGACACAAATCATAAACGCTATTTCACACAAAAACATCGACAACAGTCACACAATTAGTCGACAACAAAGGGAAAAAGAAAATAAAACAGATCTGGTCAAATTCTACAGAGCTGACCTTCAGAAATCGCGCTCTGGATTTCGGCGCACTTGACAACTACGTTTTGGTCGTTGATGCCTTCCTCCTCCTCAATCAAGTAGTCGCCGTACCCATTCTTCCCGTTCTTCGCCGCCGACGACTCGCCACCGCGGCCCGGCGTGAGCTTCACGCGCGCAACGAGTAGCCACTGTACGAGGGAGAAAGCGATGCCGATGACGGCACAGACCGGAATCACGATTTCCGCCCCCAGATCTGTTAGCAACGCCATTGTCACCGGAATCCTAACTCTGTAGGGAAATGCAAGCTGAAAAACTAGTGAAGTGAAAAGAAAAACAGAGGCGAGAGAACGAGAGTGAGCGTTGAGGATAAAAGGAACGAACAGTCAAGAATTTGGGGGGTTCTGTCAATAGCGGCTGAAGAGGATTTATAAATTGAAAATATAAAATGTAATGTGAAATTCAAATTGGGCAAAATCCTCTTATACATTGTACTCCTGCTTTAACCCTTATCTCTACTTTAGCGCAGACTTTACTCTACTGTATAGTAGAGTTGAACATTCATCTCCAGCCTTTTCTCTACATTTTACTCTACATTAAATATATTATTTTTTATTCATTTATTATTTCAAATAAATTGGTATATATGTATATTTAATCTTATATAAAATGTTAATTACTCAAATAATAAAAATATATTTTATTTATTTTTATTTAACATAACTAGTATGGTACCCGTGCGCAGCACGGCGAGGTTATTTCCTCAAACTTTTTTCTTTTAAACATTACTTTAATATTTTTTATAAATTAATAATTTAGTTACAATAGAAAGAGGATAGGGGAATACAAAAAATATAAACAAAAATCATATATTATTAAACACTTCTCTATACACAACATTATTGGTTTGATTTTCTTTAAAACCTTCTTCTCCACAAATTAAAATTTTCAGACCTTTTTTGTTAGTAACACGGGAGATAACGACATATAACTGGTCATGACTAAAAACTGGTTTCTTAAAGAATAAGCCAACATGCGATAATGATTGACCTTGACTCTTGTTTATAGTCATTGCATACGAAACCATAATGGGGAAGTGCCTTCTTTGAAATTTGAATGGTACTCTAACATCAGAAGGAGTTATTGTCATCCAATGTATCAAAACTTTATCACCTGCATGATCGCCAGTAAGAATTTTACACTCGAGAACATGATTGGAGAGTTTAGTCACAACCAATCGTGTACCATTGCAGAGTCCCATTGAGTGATTCATATTCCGCAACAACATAACTGGAGTTCCGACCTTCAAATTCAATTCATGGTTCAGCGTTCCAGAACACTTGATAGTGTTCAAGAACTCAGGAGTATGGAGTTGTGCCACAAAGTCGGTATTGGAGTCGGATTTATACGTAATGTCTGAACTTAAATACGTGCGTCCGTCAGTCAAATTTAACGACGACATGTATTCATTAATAGATTCTACGATATCGAGTGTTGGCGCAAGTACAGCTCTATCCTTCAAGTAACTTGGATCGTCGGTTGCATTCTTGAACATCGGAAACGTGCTTTCAACAATTTTTGCAATTGGATCATCGGATGGCTCTAGTAATAGATCATCTGGTATGTCTATCGGAGAACATCCATCATTTTTACCCCCCAATGTTCCATCTCCAATGCTCGCTATCCAATCACCAAAAGCGGCCAACTCGTCACGTTCATTAGAATCGCCAATGCTCTAAAGACGCATATTCTTTGTAAGCCTAAGCACAGTACATTCTCCCCAAATGCTAGAAGAGTTAATAGCAGGATTAAAAATCTCCTGACGACTCCCCTTTGGAACTACCGGAAGGATTTGTAGAAAGTCTCCACCAAACACAATAGTCTGGCCTCCGAACGGTTTATGATGATTTGTCGGGTCGAGGGCTCCCATTACTGCCTTAAAAGATGCTTGAACAGCTTCAAAACAATGCTTATGCATCAATGGGGCCTCATCTCATATGATCAATGAAGAGCGAATAATCAACTCGGCAAGGGGGCTAGCCTGATTGATCTCACACGATGAATTTTCATGCACGGAAATAGGAATGCCAAATCGAGAATATTGTGCAGTTCGTCCGCCGACAACAGGAGAGATGCTATTCCACTTGATGCAACACAAAGCACAATTCGACCGTGCAATCTTAGCCAAGCAGCTAAAGTCCTCCACAAGTATGTCTTTTCAGTTCCACCATAACCATACACAAAAAACACGCTGCCCTTGCCGGAATGAACAGATGTTATTATTTTGGAATAAACACCCTTATGTTCATCGGTCATATGTGTCAGCAATGCATCATGCTCAATAGCTAGAGCCTTACGGTCATAGTTAAGTTCATCCAAAACCAGACGGTTCGCACTTGAATTAATACTACCCATATCTGGAAAAGGCATAGTAGAATAGTCCTTTATCCCAAACTCAACCTAACTCAACCCAACATAATATTTATTTTATATTTATTTATTTATATATTTATTAAATATTATCTACAATAATTTTTTTGTTATTGTTTTAGTTGTGATATGATAAAATAAAATATATGATAAAATTGATAAGTTACGACTAAGAAAAAAGAGTGCAAAAGATAGAAATTGCAATTATGTTCCAAAATATATCAAGAGTGGTCTCAATTTATAGAGAATGAAAAATTAATTTTTATTTATTTTTTTCATATAAATTAATATCAATAATTTGAGTTACAATTATCTTATTATAGAAAAATTTTATAGACCAATAAGAATGGGACACTTGCCCAATTTCACTCACCTCATTTCTCTCTCCCTCCTTGTGGCTAGGTTGCAATCCAAGGTCACAATTTGACCTGAGTCGCAGATTTTGCTATTTTTTATTCTTTTATTATTTTTTAGTTGGTGACCTAATAAAGATAGTATAATATTTATTTTATTTTTATTTATTTATTTAATAAATATTATCTACAATACATTGTTTGGTATTGTTTTATCTACAACCTAACCCAACATAATAATTTTAATTGTGTTCCAAAATATATCAAGAGTTGTCTCTATTTATAGAGTATGAAAAAATACGAATTGTGGTATTTTTTATTTTATTTTTTAAGATAAAATAATATCAATAATTTGAGTTATACTTATCTTTATTATATAAAATTTATAGTGGACCAATGAAAGTAGGACAAATGTCTCATTCCTATTGTATGAAGTTAGATAATATGGAATCTCCAAAAAATCTTCATGTAATATTTTTATTTATATTTTTTAATTTATT
The DNA here is from genome assembly GCA_902706635.1 of Striga hermonthica. Taxonomy (NCBI): domain Eukaryota; kingdom Viridiplantae; phylum Streptophyta; class Magnoliopsida; order Lamiales; family Orobanchaceae; genus Striga; species Striga hermonthica. The sequence goes on from CACSLK010024742.1 coordinate 11,073,979, forward strand.
TTTTTTTTCAAAATTTTCAAAATTAGTTGTATGGCGCTCATATTTCAACTTTTTGCCAAAAATCTTTTGTTTCATTATATTGATTTTAGGCGGGAAATGAATTATTTTTTTGCTGATTTTCTTGATCTTTTTCAAATAAATATCATTCCCTCTTTATATATTAATAAATTTGCTATATATGAATATATAATGTTATATAAATGTTTATTACCCAAATAGTAATTAAAAAAATTATGTATAACAACACGAGATGCTTCATAAATTCAAACAAAATGATACAAATTACATAACACAATGAAAAAAAAGCATTACAAACTACGATTACAATAACATTAAAACTAATTTTCTGAATTAGAAAATTCCTCCCATAAATGCTCAATCAATGCATTACGAAGGGCGATATGAGCTTCTCTATCTCGAATTTATCTGTATCGAGCAACAAATGCTTGGAACTGAGAAGCTTCATTACCAACCGTTTCAACATCAGGGATTGGGGCTTCTATCGCAGCTTCAATCGGTGCAGAAAGATCTCGTCCATCCCCAATTATCATATTATGCAAAATAATACATGCAGTCATTATATCTTGTAAGTCATTTTTACTCCAAAATCGTGCAGGATTAGCCACAATAGCAAATCGACTTTGGAGTACTCCAAATGCACGCTCCACATCCTTTCTGCATGCTTCTTGTTTCATTGCAAAATATTTTTTTTTTCTGACTCCGTGGGTCACGAATAGTTTGGACAAGAGTTGCCCATTTGGGATATATATTATCTGCTAAATAATACCCCATGTTGTACTCTTTACCTTGAATGACATAATGTGCAGGAGGGGCAATTCCTCGAGTAAGTTCAGAAAATAAATGAGACCTCTCTAACACATTAATATCATTGTTGGATCCAGGCATACCAAATTATGCATGCCATATCCAAAGCTCATAATCAGCTATAATTTCTAGAATAATAGTTGGAGATTTACTACGTCCTGTATATGCACCTGCCCAAGCTGTTGGACAATTTTCCAACGCCAATGCATACAATCCAGACTACCTAACATTCCTGGAAAGCCATGTTGCTTACCGATATAAAGGAGTCTTGCAATGTCATTGGCGTTGGGAGAACGAAGATATTGCTCTCCGAATATCTCTACAACAGCACGACAAAATTTCTTCACGCATTTAATTGCGGTGGACTCTCCAATATTTATGTATTCATCTGTCGCATCTGTTGTACAACGTATGCTATTATCTGAAGCGCATCAGTTAACTTTTGATAGGTAGACAATCCGAGTTTACCAACTACATCCCTTTGCTGCAAAAAATAATCATCATGACTTTTAACTGCATTTGCTAGACGAAAAAATAAATTTCTAGACATCCGAAAACATCTACGAACCATGTCTTCATTAAATTTTGGGTTTTCAGAAAAATAATCGTTATAAAGACGATTTGCAGTTGCTTCTCGATCGCAAAATATTATTTTTCGACCAGGAACTAAACCTCCAAGGCTTTGACCGCCTTGTTGAGTTCTAAGAAATTCTTGCACAAGAATATTATTGTTGTAAATTTGTTGTGCTATCAGAGTTTGCTCTGTATCATAACTATCTAGCAATTGTTCCAGTTCATCATCAGATGAACTTGAAGAAGAAAATGCATAAGAAGTACCAATGTGATTGGGATTCATATTTTTCTGGAAAATGCAAGCGCTTACGAATGAATAATTTCTGTGAAGATCTATGTATAAATAGTGATATAGAAATCTAGAACTCTTAATCTGAGTCGTTTAATCTTGATTTTCATAGATAAAAATCCTACGGTTGAAATGTGGATAAGAAAATCTACACCTTTTAATCTTAGCCGTTAAATCTTTAGATAAAAATCCTACGGTTGAGATGTGGATAAGAAAATCTACACCTTTTAATCTTAGCCATTAAGTCTTTAGATAAGAATCCTACGGTTGAGATGTGGATAAGAAAATCTATACCTTTTAATCTTAGCCATTAAATCTTTAGATAAGAATCCTACGGTTGAGATGTGGATAAGAAAATCTACAACTTTAAATCTTAGCCGTTAAATCTTTAACAGTAGATAACCGGTTATAAAGAGTTTTCATACAATTAATAACCGATTATTTACACTCTACGTGTTTTTTCCAACTGTAAGGGTTCTCGCGAGTGATTATCTTTGAAGTGTCTCAGGACTATAAGCAATTCACTCTATTACAATCATTTTCCAAAAAGTGAATATATTGCAATTCAATTTCTAAATCTTTTAACGAGGATTGTAAGCAATTCAATTTACTACAATCATTTGGAAAATGATTGTAATATATTCATATTTTGGAAAATGATTTAGGGCATATATGGTCTAGACCATATATGGTTAGGACATATATTTACAGTCTAGACTTTCTTAGTGAATATATGCCCTAAACCATAGATGGTCTAGACTGTAAATATGCACTAAATCATATATTTTAGATAAGAATCCTACGGTTGAGATGTAGATAAGAAAATCTACACCTTTGAATCTTAGCCGTTAAATCTTTAGATAAGAATCCTACGGTTGAGATGTAGATAAGAAAATCTGCACCTTTAAATCTAAGCCATTAAATCTTTAGATAAGAATCCTACGGTTGAGATGTAGATAAGAAAATCTACACTTTTAAATCTTAGCCGTTAAATCTTTAGATAAGAATCCTACGGTTGATATGTTGATAAGGAATTCACAACTTTAATCTTAGTCGATAACTCAGATTTTCCTATCATGAATGTCAACCGTACGATTCTGATCAATGGAAATGAAATATACTATAAATATGCTACATGGTGAGGCAAAATGTTGTACCACCAAAATATAACTTCATCATTTTCTAATTTACGTTTTAAATTCATTATCTTGTCGTAATTTGTCTTATGGGTTCCAACTATACTCCGAATGAAGAGCAACACCTATGTCGGTCTTATATGAAAATTTCTCAAGATCCAGAGAGGTGGGCATATCAAAGTAGAGATCAATTCTGGCTCAGGGTGACGAACGAGTATAACTCTAGAAAACCTAATCCAACCTGGTCTGATCGTCCACAAAGATCGATCCAATGTCGCATGGGAACTATCAATACTGCTATCAAACTTTTCAAATCTTGTGTAGAGCAAATTGAAAATGCAAACATCAGTGGAGCTTCTGAACATGATGTGGTAAGAAAATTTACAAGCATTATTTATTTATATTTAAGATATTTTTTTTATATTTTCTAATGTTATTTATTTTCACATTGTAGATGGAGCGTGCGAATATACTTTATTCGCAAAACCCAAAAAATAAAAGTAATAAATCCTTCAAGTACGAGCATGTGTGGAATATTATGAAAGATTTTACATTGTTTGAGTGCACATCAACCAGGCGTAACACTTTTTCATCTCAACCGCAATCAGATACACAACCTGAGTCTCCCATTTCACCTAATCCAGAACTATCTAATTTTTCTATTAATTTAAGCGATGAAAATGCTAGTGGTGGTTCATCATCACAACGACCATTAGGTACTAAAAAATCAAAATTCAAGAGAAAACAGGGAGAAGACGTATCTGCAGTTATAAAAACAATGAAAGAGGAAAATAAAAAATTTAGAGAGATGATAAGAAGCTCAGTTGTAACACCCCTCCTTATCGTAAAATCAGAGTGCGCAAAAATTCGCAAAGTTATTTAAAATAAAGCCTTTTTACTTTGCGAAAACTGATTCGGGGTGCTACCTTAAAATCGTGACTTAATTTGGAAAACCGTTATTTTAATTTTAATAAAATCGTTCGGTTACTGAAAGCATAAGTTCCCAAAAGTTCGTCTAACGATAAGTTCGTCAAAATA
>CACSLK010024742.1:11098531-11108822 GCA_902706635.1 Striga hermonthica
AAAAGAAAAAACCCAAAGAATGCTTCTGCAATTTTTCAGCTAGAAATCTAAGATCTGTCGCAAGATTGAATCCTGAAGCCGCCATGAAAATCCATTGGGTGCATCGTGTAACTCTTCATTTTTCAAATCATAAGTTGTTTTTAAACCACTTTGCAACCCCATTTGCAACAGACCTGCAACAACAATATTCATTTCGATTAATAGTTCCACGGCAGAAATATGCAATGAAAATTGAATAAACGTACATTAAAATCTGCTATCCGTGAATTTCATTTGTTTGCTAGAACACTAAATGAAACACAATAGTAAACAGAAGATTCCGCGTGAAAGAACGGTCAAATTATAAAATTTGTCTGAGAAGCAAGGACAATGTTATAAAAAAAACAAAAAAAAAAATATATCCAACAGCAGTTAAGCATGGAACCTAAATACAGAAAAAACCTAATTATGTATCAAAATCATAAAAGGCACTTGATATCACCCTCTTTACAAATTGATCCATCACGAGAGAAGCCTTCACTGGGCAAATGAAAATTTTAATTTGTTACTCTTGAAGGGGGATTACATAATTGTGAAAGAAAACTGGAGTCTTTTGCAAATTGACTAAGCCTCACTGGCACTAGTCGTAATTATTCCTAAACAAGGGGCCGAGAAAGAGGGCGGTTGGGAGATGTGGCATAGTAATACTTTGAATCAAAGAAGCAGCAATAATTAAAAAAAAAAAAAATCATCCATCAGAGCATGAAACATAATATCACTAAAAGCTAGGACACGAACAATGCTAAAACAAAGAATTATAGTTTCACGAGTGAATTTACGATTATGATAGCGTTGTTTAAACCATTTATACTCATAGCATATATGGTTTGTCAATAAATGTGAAAGTAATAACAAACTACAATAGGAAGAATGACAGTAAAGGTGAGAATACCCAGCAAAATCTTTCAACTTCTTCCACACGTCATCTTCATCTTCTGATTTACCTTCATTTTCTGCCAAAGGAACGTCTTCACCTTTTGAAATTTCATCTGCAATGCGGGAAACGAACCAGGCGTCACTAATCGACGAAGAGTATGTTTATCTATGCTTAATAAGCTTTTTAAAACGTACTATAAAATGTTCGAGATCTTGTATGCTCGTACACAATGTATGGCAGCTTGTTTGATTAAGAAGCAATTGTCATTACTAAGATTTTATGAGCTCATCATTCTTACAATTTATCCAAACACTTTACCAACTTAATTTTAAAGTAACATCTGACATCTGATAACTTATAAGCTCCAAAGACGTGTAAAATATAAGAGCTTGCTCATATAGTCTGTCAAATAACTGCAGGTAAAAACCCATTAAAATTGGGGCATAAAATTTATTTTGATATAAATATTATATATATCTATACATAATAAAATTGGGTAGTTATTTCAAAAAATTGTCCAAATATTAAATATCGAAATAAAAAAATAACATTTAAGCATTATTCTTACAAATATATAATGTAAATGTCTTAATATATAAGTTAAATCAATAATAAGCTTAAAACAAATAATAAGAATATAACGATGTAAGTCACAATGCATGTTAATTAAAATTCTTAAATTTTGAAACTCAAATTCAATTCTACCCACTAACTTTGAATTTTCATTCCTTGATCTCAATACGAATTACAAAAATAAAATAAAAAAAGAATATAATAAAACTAGGTCGATAACTGGTCAACTTAGGCTTTTGATTTTTAAACTTTTTAGTGAAATCAATATAAAATTTTCAATTCTTGTTTGAGAATATGACTCTAATCCAATAGGATGAGATTCTTTCTTTTCTTTTGTTATTTAATGTTGTTGCAGTAATGTAGCGCAAAATAACATAATAATGCTTGTGAAGTAAAAAATAAAAAACAAAAAATAAGAAAAAAAAAACCTTGTGAAGTCAGCATTTTGTGCAGCCTTTTTGGGAAAACACACATCACATGTTACTGAAAAACTTGCATCGTAGCACGCTACGAAATGCTATTTCTATTTAAAATTTGGGTAAGGGTGTGAACGGAACCGCAATAATCCATCGATAGAGAAAAAACCGAACCAAAACCGACCAAAATTTTCGCTTTCAGTTTGGGTTTTTTCGGTAACCACACAGAAAAAAGAAGAAAAAAATAACAAAAAGAACAGTCTGTCTGGGATATGAGAGCACATATTGGGATCTGAGAGCAAGTTTTATGTCATTTCTTCAAGTGGGATATGAAAGCAAAAATTAACAAAAAAAAGAAAAAAAAAAAAAAAATTAATTTTACTTAAAAATTAACAGTTAAATCACGCCATCACCAGTCACTACACAGTCTACACTATATATCTCTATTTGAACAAAAAAAAAAGTGTAAGAAGTCTAAAGAAGTAATAAAATAGAACAATCCGTCAAAAAAATTAGAACAGAGAACAGACATAGCCATGGTTCACTCATGATATGAAATAGGTGCCAGCCACCACGACCACCAATTTACACAAAAAATTTAGGGGCTGACCACCATGACTCACGGTAAACCAAAAACAAAGAAATTCTTGGCAAGTCGACAGCTGAAATACAAAATAAAGAGTGCGAGGGAGAGAGTCAAAGAAAGGGAAAATTGATCTAGCACCACACACCACTAGCGTACGGTGAGCGAGGAGACAAGGGGCCTTAGCGCTTGACTAATAACATATCATAGTCCCGCCTGATCTCCATCTCTTCTATGATTGGACAGCAGAAGTGTAGTAGAAACTCGGGGAGAGAGACAGAGAGGGAGGATTCTTTTATACCTGCTAACTCCTAGGATGAGAAGTAGGTCCCTTGTTTTTGGCAGGAAGAGTTCCAGCCTTTGTTGCCCCTCGGTAGAGTAAGTCTACTTAGCGAACTGGCAGGACCTTTGACCGAATTCATAGGGATCAATTTCTCAATATGAATCTCGAGAGTGGATGGTTGATATTTGCTGGAGGTCTACTTCGGGTACTATTGTCTATAAATGCAAACTTTTGACCGGCGCATTCAAATATAAGATGGAACAAGGATACTATCGAGAATTTACAGTTATAGGACCGTTGCGAGTGCGAACACAACTACTACTTCCTAAGAGGAGAAAGAAAGGTAAAACGGTAGACGGAAAGCGAAGGAACGGAAGCAGGGTACAGGCAGAGAGTGAAAGAGAGGGCAAATTGATCTAGCACCACGCACCACTAGCACTGTGAGCGAGGGAACGAAGGCCTGAGAATCAAGAGCAACTGATGGGGATTGTTGGTGAACTAGGTTTGAGACTGAGGGTCGAACTTCGAAGACTTCCCTTTTCTTTCCACCGATACAATTGAGAATGTCAACTTAATATGCATTTCCTTAAGTGTTACAATTTGGGGTTCGATTCGGTTAAAACCAAATCCCTTAAACACAAAAACGAACCACACTACAATTGTTGAAGTTTTTCAAAAATCAAACGACACTGAAACCGAAGTACATCAAAACCAAACCGAACCACACGCATCGAAATCATCGGTTGGGCTCAGCTCAGTTTTTCTGTACCCATTGAGTTTTGCTCACCCCTAAATTTGGGTAGAGGATTAGTTACTCAAAGAATTTCGCAGCTTTCCAAAAACCGAACTGAATTCACTCGAACAGAAAAAGTAATTCGGTTATGGAGATTTCACAAATATTGTAACTAGGACCGAACTGAACTGAAGAACTGAAAATAATAATTGAATTATAATATCAAGTGTGTCTTGTTCATATACCTTATGTCAACTTTAATCCTATATAATTTTGCTATTTTTAAAATACTTACCAATATATAGTGAGAACAATTAAACTTCACTTAATTTTATGCTTAATAATTCTTGATCTACAATTAATTGAAAAATGCATTTATATAACATTTGTTGATACTTTTCTTAGCCTTATATTTAAAAGGGTATGAAAAGTAAAGAAATACTTAAAAATTATATTATATTTTATTTGAATTTCGAATTTCCATCATTAGTTATACAAATTCAGCCTTAACTAAAATTTTGAGTTACTTCTATATTTTCCAAAGTTGATTCCAAATAAAATTTTAATGAAATGTTGGCTTTAAAAGAAAAAAAATTATCAAAATTTAAATGTAACTAAAGAGTCAATCAAACAAATTTAAAAATAGTTAAAAACTTTCAACGCTCCAAACAGAACCGAACCATCCCGACAGTCCCAAATATCAAACTGAACCGTACAGAAAAATAAAAAAACTCCGAACCGAATTGAACCGATTATTGGTACGGTTCCGGAGATTGAATTTTAGTGATCTCCGAATTTCGGTTCCGGAGATTTCTAATTTCCGAACTATACCGACCTATGCTCACCTCTATTAGTTAGGCAAATGAAAACCTTCAGAAGGTGTTTGTAAGTAGTTTCTCAAGATAACTGGGTAACCAGGCTAAACTCTGGAGATAAATACGTAACTTAATCCATAGAAATTAACTAAATCATGCCACAAATATCACGAATGGATTCATAACCAGTCAAGTTACTTGAGTTTGCAGAAGAACTGCTCACCGGGTCTTTTAACTTTAGGGCGAGTTTTTGAACGGTTGGCAGGGGCTTTACCAATAGTTGCAAGCTCCTCAAGTAGTTCTCGTTCCTTTTCACTGAAATTAAAGTATCCTGAATTAAATTCCCTTGAAAATAAAATATGACGAAGTCAAAAGCAAAGGCAGGCAAAAGTTAAACCACGATAAAAGGAAGTTCTCCTGAATCATGAATCATAAGAACTGGAAATAGTTTCTGCCATATTAAAAATATCAACCATTTTTGAACTTGTTACAATATATAGAAAGTTACCAGGCCATTCACGTCCAATCAGGACCATCAAGATGACTTAAACCACGAGAAGCAAGTTTAAGATAATTCCTTCACTAGCTAAATGAACTCATATTTGTTAGCATCAATATCTGATTACAATGAAAACTCCTGTGTATTGAGAGCATGAGAAGATGAGATGGGGGGTCTCAGTTTAGCTATTCCACGCTATAGACAAATTTTGTGTTTTCAAATAAACAGATAGACATACAATCAAATTGTCACAAAAAGCCAAAAGGAGTACAGACTAGAAACGACAATTTAGCAATACAAAATCCAGTATTCCAATGTTGGAACAAACTAAACCAAGTGAGCCACGTACAGATAAAGTTTGAAGGAAGAGCTTCCAACTTACCTGATACGCTTTGGTATGCTAATTTTCACGTTGAATAGATGGTCACCACGGATTGATGGCCTGTTAAGTTTAGGTGCACCTTTTCTTGCCAAAACTAGCACATCCCCAGGTTGAGTACCAGGTGGAATTTGCAGATCTGTTACTCCTTCAACTGTCTTAACCTATTCCAAATACCAGGAATCAACATTTGACATCAGTTAAATGTGTGTGCGTGATTTTTAACATTATTTTTCACTGATATCAGTAAAATAAGCATTTTTAACATAAATGTGCCGCCACCGTCTAGTTCAAACATGCAGGTGTTTACCAACTTCTCGTGCATAGAAATATTTGATAATAAAAAGTTATGCTGATCTTAGCAAGGTGGTGTCAGCAACTAAAATATTATATTAATTTTCTTGGAGTTATAATTCACAAACTGTCTTGTAACCCATAACTATTTTCTCCTTATCAATTATGGGGTCAGCCAAATATACAAGATCTAAATAGGTCCCAAATATGTCTCTGCATACACCATTTTATGCAATTGTTACATATAAATAATCACATCTATTACTATATAATAAGGCAAGGGAATATGCATTTTATTTAAATATGTATTTTTATTCATACTAAAAATAATTTTTAGATGTTACAAATTTATTCAAAAATCGTACAAATCCTACCCGTTCGAGCGACATGTGGTGATCGGTTCACAAACAAACATTTTATTCAAGCAAACCAGACTGATCGATAAATCGGTTCGCAGTCCACCTGATGAGATTATTTGGTCCGGTTCGATTTTAAAAACAATGAGTAAATCATGATTATTATCATGTATATATTTAAATTTAATACAATCATAATTTCACCATGCATCGCATGGTCCACGTACTAGTGAATAGGTAAGTAAACTAAATATTCAGAAAATGTTGGTTTGCATCATATGAAAACTTTAAATAAGAATGGCAAAAATCTGCAAGTCTAAGCAAAAGTCATGAAGAATATATGTTAGCTCTATGTAGTTTATGCACTTTGTCATAGTTTGCGACTTTCAAGATTGTAAAAGCACACAAATTGTCAACTGCTGCATCTAAAACACTTCATATAATCGTACTATTGTTTCCGTTTGACCAAAAGCGCACTTGCATGGGCAGTCAGTTTTAAGAGAACGGATATGAGTGGAAGATTTGAGTAAAGATTAAAGAATGTCCAAAAAAATAGTGAGTTCCTTGAAAGGTAAAACGCATATGAAAAAAAAAAAAAAAAAAAAAAAAAAAAAAAACACAGAAAGGTACTAATGGGTGTCCAGAGCGGCCAGTGTTCCTAGAACTAGGAACGGGGAACCGGTAGTTGTAGTTCTGAATAGTTTATAATGAAGGGAGGGAATGGATAATATTGTAGGTTTCCCTTGGCCTTCTGCAAGATCTTTCTGTGGTTTAAATATATACTTTGACCATTTCAAAGGGAAGTTGTGATGGCATGTCCTTCAAACATATGCACACCAAGTAAAGCATCCTAAACACATGCACACCACGTTGTAATGGCATGTCCTTCAAACATTTGTGAAAAAACCCAAACAATTGTGGGCCATAATATACTTGTTGCTTGAGCTCAGTTTCAGATGGGATCAATTGGATGAAAAAGCACGAACCTTTGACTCTACCCAGGTTAAGCAACCTAAACTAATCTAATATACATCAGGGAAAAATGCATAGGTACAGTAAATCCAGGAAAATAAACAGATCTCTGCACAAGAACAAAGATTAAACATACCTTCATAACAGTCCCCAATATGGCATCCAGATAACTGACTGAAATAGTTGAGTTGAGATTTATGCCATCTCTTTGAATCTCAGGTATCTCCTCAATATCAAGATAGACATAAAGATCTCCAGGTTGGCCTCTGTATCAAGAAAGAAGCCCCAGATGAGTTAGACATGCAATTACCCAATTTATCTTTACATTTCCAGAATAGTAACAGAAACCTACAGAAAAATGTATGAAATGAGTAAATAGCGATTTAGCAACACAACACGACAACATCATTTGGCATCACATTTCATGCATAAGAACTCCTTGAAGATCTCATGTGCATTCATGAGCGCACAATAATAGTTTGTAGGAAATTAATCAAAGAACATGGCAAAAGAAAAAAGAAAAAAAAAAAACAAGAAACAAACATTTAAGGGAAAGACATCTTCTTTACATAACGAATTGAGCATTGACAAAATAACTTCTTCCTGGGAAGGACGTAATGCGAAATCCTGTAGCGATGGGCACAGGAATCCATATCTGAAAAGCAGAAGATCAGCAAGGTACATACCCTTTTGGCCCAGCATCACCCTCTCCAGAAACTCGAAGAATACTTCCCTTCGCAACTCCAGGAGGAATTTTCACTTTGATGTCTTTTCTAACTCGTACCCGGCCAACACCAGAGCATTTACGGCAGGATTCAGATACCATTTCACCATCCCCACCACAATTCGGGCATATAGATACCTAATGCATACACCATGTGAGAGCATACTTTAACTTTACCAAAAAGGGTTGGCCAATTAAAGTTCTTTTGCATGCTTAAACAGAACTGGCTAGAAAAATATAATCACATGTCAGCTAAAATTCATTAAATTGATCTAATAAACTTGAAATTACATTCTTTTGAGAAAGAAATAAAATATTTGTTTGAAATAATCAATGGTTATGCAGCAGTTCAATTCACAGTCCCATACAAAGGAAAGACAATAAACTGAGTTTCTACAAGCATAAGAGGTGTATATTTTCACTGGGTCATGCAAAAGATATGCATATTTTCACATGAATCTAGAGGAACATGTATGCCTAGTTATGCACTAAACAATAAACAACAGAGTAGGTTAAGTCCTACACGGGCTTTTGGAAAGCATTAAAAAAAAAACACTAGGCTATATTATGTAATCAACTTTAATCATTGACCATGTCTTGCATTATGGTTTTTTTTTTCTTTCCTTCTACATAGTATGTGATTGATAGCGGCCACATCAATGTCACAACAATTACCGACGTGATGGAAATCTAAAATCTCCTTTGAAGCAGGAAACCTGCCTTATATAGACAAGTACCTGCGAAAACAAGCCAAAAGGTGTTTGTTCAGTTCTCATGACTTGTCCTCTGCCACCACATGTTGAGCATATTCTCATTTTGGAGCCTACTTTTGCTCCAGTGCCAGCACAAACTTCACAGGTCTCAAGATGGGACAACTCAAATTCTTTCTCAGTCCCAAATATAGCCGCCGAAAATTCCAATGTCATATCATAACTGATAGGTATTTTAAATAATAAAAACAGCTTTGATGAGAAAAAAGAATTAATCAAATTTAGTGGACGATATTACTTAGCAACACCATCCAGGCTCCGAAGTGCTATAAAACCCGTGCACGAGAAAATTGGAACCTACTGTAAATCATGCCTTCAAATTTACAAGCTAGATGAAGAACTATCACATACCAGTGACATCTTTTAAGATGTGGACAATAAAACGAATTTAAAATAACGTGACAGAACTAATAATAACTAATATGTCAAGGGAATGATATATTCAAATTTTACTTACCGGATATCTTCACCTTTCGAAACAGTACTGCGTCGTGCGGTTCCAAATCCAGATCCATCCATTCCAGTGAAGCCACTCATACTAGACCCAAAAAATGCTTCAAATAGATCAAATGGGTTGGTTGCCTAGGGAACAAGATAAACATCAACAACCAAAAATAGATGTTTTTATTGCCATACAAGCATAAATCTTTTCTTTTCAAGGCTTGCATACTTCAAATAGATTTATGACATGAAATAAATTGGGAGTCAGAGATACCAAGTACATATCATTTTGGGGAAGAAATTTTAGAAAATCTGGGCTTTTGACACATCGGAGTTACTTACTTCATGCCATTTTTATGTTGTGATAACATAATTGCACTGCGACAGATAACAAGCATGATAGAACAGCAATCAAGTTTACAAACACTTTCACTTTTGATAATGATAGAGTTCCTTGGTAGAAAAAGGTTCACTCCAGATAAACTAAGCCCAAAGACAGTACTGGTGGAAATTTGTAAGATATTTGAATTGTCTTGGTGAGAATAAAGCAAGCACGGCGAACTTCTTCCAAATGTAAAACTGCTCTATGGAGCACATTTGCCAATGACATCTTTAGTGGAAACACAACTCATTGGCAAAAAAAATATAGTCAGTACCGCATAACCGCCAGCTCCACCAACGCTACTTTTGACTCCAGCTTCACCATATTGATCATACAAAGCTCTTTTTTTGTCATCTGATAGTACCTGACAATACCGTACTTCAGAATTCTTTTAATAGCATGCGCTAGCATTCTACACCTAAAAAACCAGATAATCTTCTGTGACCATCAAAAAATTATGACTACTCAATTTTGACTAGCACTTAGGACTTCATGGGCTTTGTCAAGAGAGATAAATCCAAAACAGCATCGCGAAAAGTCTATTAAAGAATCACAAAACAGAGAAACCCTATTAAAACAAATATGAATTTTGAAGTAAAATGCAAAATGTCGAAAAGATAATTGCAGCAGTAGCAACAAAAAGAGAGGTCAGGCATTACTTATTATTTATTATGCCAACAAAGCTACTGAAAAGTTGTAAGCCAAATACTCAGATGCAGAGGAATCACATCTTCAGAGTGATGCACCAAAGAATTGAAAAGTATATATCTTATTGCAGGAACCTAACTGGGTAATGTAACTAACAGAAAATATGGTCATCAAAATCGATTTTAAAAGCATAACTATTCTTTTCATATCAGCACTTTCAGAAAGTTTGTTGCTGTGGAATTGATCAAATGGTCAAAGACATTGCCAATCATTGTAAATCTTAGCCGACCAGATTGAACTTATACGGCAATGATAGCTTAGATTTCTCAATCAACTATGAAATAGCGTATTAACGTCACAGTAACATTCAAGCTGCAGTCGAACAGACCAGATTGTAACAATCCGTATCAAACAACCTCCTACTCTTACCTCATAAGCCGCACTGATCTCCTTGAACTTTTCAGTTGCTCCAGGCTCTTTATTGACATCAGGATGGTACTAAACAAA